>CAKAOH010040470.1:0-67345 GCA_916701665.1 Sebastiscus tertius
TCATGTAGAACCAGATCTGAGTTAGTCCACATCAGGTAGAACCAGGTCTGAGTTAGTCCACATCAGGTAGAACCAGTCTGAGTTAGTCCACATCATGCAAAACCAGGTCTGAGTTAGTCCACATCAGGTAGAACCAAGTCTGAGTTAGTCCACATCATGCAAAACCAGGTCTGAGTTAGTCCACATCAAGTAGAACCAGGTCTCAAATAATCCACATGCAAAACGAGGTCTGAGTTAGTCCACATCATGTACAACCAGGTCTGAGTTAGTCCACATCATGCAAAACCAGGTCTGAGTTAGTCAGCATCAAGTAGAACCAGGTCTCAAATAATCCACATGCAAAACGAGGTCTGAGTTAGTCCACATCATGTACAACCAGATCTGAGTTAGTCCACATCAGGTAGAACCAGATCTGAGTTAGTCCACATCATGTAGAACCAGATCTGAGTTAGTCCACATCAGGTAGAACCAGATCTGAGTTAGTCCACATCCGGTAGAACCAGGTCTGAGTTAGTCCACATCATGTAGAACCAGATCTGAGTTAGTCCACATCAGGTAGAACCAGGTCTGAGTTAGTCCACATCAGGTAGAACCAGGTCTGAGTTAGTCCACATCATGCAAAACCAGGTCTGAGTTAGTCCACATCATGCAAAACCAGGTCTGAGTTAGTCCACATCAAGTAGAACCAGATCTGAGTTAGTCCACATCATGTATAACCAGATCTGAGTTAGTCCACATCATGTACAACCAGATCTGAGTTAGTCCACATCAGGTAGAACCAGATCTGAGTTAGTCCACATCATGTAGAACCAGATCTGAGTTAGTCCACATCAGGTAGAACCAGGTCTGAGTTAGTCCACATCAGGTGGAACCAGGTCTGAGTTAGTCCACATCAGGTAGAACCAGGTATCAAATAATCCACATGCAAAACCAGGTCTGAGTTAGTCCACATCATGTACAACCAGATCTGAGTTAGTCCACATCAAGTAGAACCAGATCTGAGTTAGTCCACATCAGGTAGAACCAGATCTGAGTTAGTCCACATCAAGTAGAACCAGATCTGAGTTAGTCCACATCAAGTAGAACCAGATCTGAGTTAGTCCACATCATGTACAACCACATCTGAGTTAGTCCACATCAGGTAGAACCAGATCTGAGTTAGTCCACATCAGGTAGAACCAGATCTGAGTTAGTCCACAACATGTACAACCAGATCTGAGTTAGTCCACATCAGGTAGAACCAGATCTGAGTTAGTCCACATCCGGTAGAACCAGGTCTGAGTTAGTCCACATCATGTACAACCAGGTATCAAATAATCCACATGCAAAACCAGGTCTGAGTTAGTCCACGTCAGGTAACCAGGTCTGAGTTAGTCAACATCATGTATAACCAGGTCTAAGTTAGTCCACATCAGGTAACCAGGTCTGAGTTAGTCCACATCAGGTAACCAGGTCTGAGTTAGTCAACATCATGTATAACCAGGTCTAAGTTAGTCCACGTCATGTAACCAGGTCTGAGTTAGTCAACATCATGTAGAACCCCATCTGAGTTAGTCCACATCGGGGTTGCTATCTACTCGACTATAATTTTAATTTAATATTAGTTTAATTTACAGGCTGAGTTAGTCCACATCACAGTCTTGTCTTGTTTCAGGGTTACTTTGGTAAAGGCATCCTGTCCAGAGCCAGACCGGACCACAGCATCTCTGACCAATGGGAGCGTGAGTTCACACCCACACCATGACATCATCATCAGTCCGGTCCAATCAGGGCTGTTCACTGCAGTCAGCTGCCCTCTGTTTCTGTTACAGAACACGAAGGTTTGTTTCTACCGGTCATCTCACAGTCCAGGTGAGTGACTTCACATCCTGTCTGTTCACATGATGACTTCACATATTAGGCTTGTAGCAGCGGTGTGTTTCTAAAACACTTTCGTCCTCCTCCACTTCCTCACGTGCAGGTATGATGAACTCCTCAGGTGGGCGGGTTCAGCTCTCTCTGCTCAGGGATTGGATGAAGAAGCTGTCAATCAAACCCTGCTAAACCTCTCTAAGCCAGTAGAGATGGAAGATGTGAGGAGGGAGGTGAGAGGGGTGGAGGAGCCAGGACCAAAGGAGGGAGCCTGTTCCCACGCAAAGAGGCTGCGGCCGGGGTCAGAGGTCACGCCAGAGGCCAAAAGAAGCTGCAGGTAGAGTGGTTCTCTTCTCTGTCACCAGACTCCTCTGAAAAAACTGCCAGTTTTATATTCTGCTTTGTGTATTGGAAAACACGCAACTTAGAAACTAAAACGTCACACGTTTTTATAAGTTGTGGGTGCTCTGCTGAATTCAGCATGTTTATAATCACAAAATATTTCACTTTTGTGTGGATAACGCTACACAATTGTTAAGTTCTCTTGTGAGTCAAGACAACGTTCAGGCTAAAGGTTTAAAGGGTCAGCTCACACAAATTACAAAAACACATTTTCTCTCTTCCCCTTAACATCTCAGGTTGGGCCCACAAGACCATGACTCTGATCCCAGCTCAGACCACGACTCTGACCTAGACCCTGACCCTGATCCCAGCTCAGACCAGGAATCTGATCTAGACCCTGACTCCAACTCGGACTCTGATCCTGATCCGGATCCTTTGGTTCCAGGTCCTGGTTTCGTCCTGGTGTTCCCTGACAGTGAGGTGAATCTTCAGGCGTTTGTTTTTATTGTTATCTTGACAGTGACGTCTCACTCAGATCACAAAGTGAGTTGTTGGTGTTTCAGTTTAGTCAAAAATTACTTAGTTATCTTAAATAAATGAAAATGAATAATTTCTTTACAGCCAGTAAATATTTTTATCAGCATCCAGAGTCTAAACTGGAAGTTTGATCTAAAGGAAGACATTTCCATTAAAGACTGGAGGGAAACGTGGTCAAACTCAGACACAAACTTTATTAATATACACGTGATGGCTGCTTCAGTACAACTGGATGATTCAGAAGAACTGTTGTTGTGTATAATTATTGTATATGTGTGTGTCTCTGCAGGTGTGTGGGGGGGTCAGGGAGGTCCGGCGTTCTCCGATCTCTCTCACAGAGTATCTGCAACTCAGTCTGGAGGAGGTAACCCACCAACACTCCCACTAACCATCAGACTGGTTCATGTTTTCACCTCCAGTTTGAATTATTTACACTTTTTTTCTCCAGCTTGTTTCTGTCTATAAATACTACATTACCCATGAGCCCCAGCTGCTGATCAGAGAGTGAACTGATATGTATCTGAATGGTTGGTCAGAGAGCTGAAGGTCATTAAAGGGTCATTCTGCAAACTCTTCAGCAGTCCAACTGTCAATCACCTCTACCTGTACCTGGACAGCAGGTAGTGGACAGCTGAGTCGCGAACTCCGACCAAACGGTGAAACTAGGCCGCGTTGATCAAATATTAATCAATATTCTGTTACCTTAATGCCTATTTCTCATCTCAAAGGTTGAGTGTGCTTGTTTGATGTTTTTGTGGATAAAGTATTTATTTTAGTCCAAAACTGAAACTGATTTCTGTGTGATGATTTATGCGTGACACTTTTATTGCATACATTTTGTATGCAGCTCTGGCTGGCGCCCAGTTAAAAACAAATCTATAAAAGTTAGTTGCACAAGAAACCGTTGCAGCGTCTTCACTGCTCTTCATCAGCTGTCTGTCTGTACCTACAGGCCTTCTTCCTGGTCTACAGTCTGGGCTGTCTGTCTGTCTACCTGCACCAGGTAACTGTCTGCCTGTCTGTCTGAGTTAAAGGATGATTACGTTCATTTAAACTTGAATATTTTTTCTTGTCTTGTTTGACTTCCTGCTTCTACATTTGGATTTATGAGTGATTAAATACCAAATGAATTCCCCGCACATTCAGGGAATCCAAACTTGTTTCAGTCATTTAATGACATCATCCATGTCCTCTCCTCTGATTGGTCAGGAGCCCCTGTCAATCATCCAGCTGTGGAGGAAGTTCCGGTCCCTGCGGCCCGACTTCGTCAGCTCGTTCGCAGCCTATCAGCACTGTCGAAGCAGGGGGTGGGTCCCTAAAGGAGGGGGCGGGGCCAAGTACGGCGTTGACCTCAGTAAGACACACGCACGCACACACACACACACACACACACACACACACACACACACACACACACACACGGGTGTGTTCCATTTCAGGCTCATTTCAGTTTCCCTGGAAAAGAAAAAGTTAGAAACCAGTACAGTGGAAACCGTTTATAGTAGGGGTGTAACGATTCATCGACTACATCGATGTATCGATTTATATTCCTAAGATCCAACTACATGGATAGGTACTCGGCAAGTTGTCCTTCACGGGAGACGTATATCGATATAAAATCGATTTGAAACGCAAAAATCGGTTGTATCGATACTAAGGATTTGCACCTTGTACTTAAGGACGACAAACGTCATATGAAAG
Organism: Sebastiscus tertius; assembly: GCA_916701665.1. Lineage (NCBI taxonomy): Eukaryota > Metazoa > Chordata > Actinopteri > Perciformes > Sebastidae > Sebastiscus > Sebastiscus tertius. The sequence goes on from CAKAOH010040470.1 coordinate 4,432, forward strand.
TGTTTTTTAGCACTTTTATTAGTAAAGAAATGTTAAACATTAGTCCGGTTCACTCTCCAGACATGCGCCAGCTTGCCAGCTCTGCCCTCTGCAGCGCAAGCGCGCATTCATGGCGTGCAGACAAGTGGCGCACTAGACTCCTCGCTCTCTCACCCGTTAGCGGCGCGGAGGGAGACGGGCAGCGGTCTGCATGAGCTGGCTGCATGTTTCAGGCGCTATCAATCCGCTTGACGAGGGCGGCTTCACCCACAGGTGCTCTCCCCGTGCTCTCGACGTTTTTTCATTCAGAGAAAATGACTTTCCTTTCCCCGTCATGATATCTATGTGCATGGATGGATTAATAAAATATTTGTCCCTCTCCATTGACTACCGTGCATATTTGTTTCATAATAAAGTCCCATGGGGTCCACCGGAAGGGGAGGGACATCGCCTCTCTATTCCGTCTGTCACATTTTATATGATTCACTTTTCTGTGTACTTTCAGTGTTGTATAGGAAAGGACCACCCTTCTACCATGCCAGGTAACACACACACACACACACACACACACACACAAACGCACACACACTCTATGAGGGGTGTAAAGGTTCACAGAGGACAAGACGCACATACATACACGCATGTGATTATTTACTAAAAGTGCCACATGTGTGTACAGTATGTACGTGTGTCTGTGTGTGGTTAGTACAACTCAGCCATGCAGACGCATGATGCAAACGAAAATAAAACAATATGAATTGAATTTTGGAAATAATTGATCTTTTTCAATCAATTTTGACTTTTTTTTTTACCGTCCTTGAAACCCTTAAAACCAAGTTTGAACCCTCAAACTCGAAAACATGTCGCTCTTTTTTTATCTTTTTTTTTTTTTTAAATCTTCACTTTCTAACAAATCTGTATTTTAAAAACTGTCCTCACTTCAAAAGTAAATTAATTAAAAATTAACTTTAAAAGTTAAAAGTACATTTTTAGAAAAAAACCTGTCCTCCATACGGAAATGTCACAAATTGTCCCTCTCCTCTTCCCGTAGTTATTCGGTGGTCATTGAGCGGGTTGATGGTGAGTTCAGGGGCTCCACATTGCGTCCGTTTTCGTGGCGTTCTCTGGCGGCTCTCAGCAGGATCACCTCCAACGTCTCTAAGGTAACGAGTCGTCAGACGACAGATCAGGTGAGATCTGATTCAGGTGTTTCATTTCTCTGTGTTTGTTTTACAGGAGCTGATGTTGTGTTACATCATCTATCCAGCCGACCTATCAGAAGCTGAGCTGGACTCACCGGCCTGTCTGAGCAGACTGAAGGTTCAGGTAAACAACAGGAAGCAACAGCAGCTATTCAATAAGTCAAATTATTGATTAGTTGATTGACAGAAAAATAATCTGAAACTTTTAATAATTCAAGAAACTTTTTGTTAAAAGTTATTTTAAAAGCAAACGACCTCTGTGAATAAATGATGAAGCAGGAAGAGCTGAAAACATCAGATCTGTGTGGAGAGATGAGAAGACTAACCTTCCTCACATTAATACAGGAAACAAACAGAATGTCATATTTCCATGTAGGGCTGTCAATTGATTAACATAGTTAATTACGATTATTTGCTAATTTTTTATCTGTTCAAAATAAAAAAGGGAGATTTGTCAAGATTAATTAAGCTGATTCATTTTCTGTTGATGGACTGATCCATTATGGTGGATGGAACATGCCCAAATAAAAAAATTAAATAAATAAATGACTCGATAAATTAATAAATATCTCATTAAATGTAGCAAAATAATATTGACCATAAATGTAAAATGTGACATTTACAGAAATAAATGAGTTTGCGGGAATAAATAAGGAAAAATTGTGCAGAAATGAATAAATGCATAATACATAAATAAATATATACGTGTAAAAATAAATTAAAAAAAATAAAATAAAATTAAGTAAATAGATAAGGGAATTAATAAAAAGCTAAATCTATATTAAAAAAGCAAATTAAAACAGAAATAGCACTTTATGTCACGTTTTATCAATTAATGGCTGCATTTATTTTTTACATCATTTTTCCTATATTTATTGACATATTTATTTACTTATTAATTTATTTTGGCAGGTGTTGTCCTCCATAATAATAAAGTTTGATCAAACAAAAGAGGCAATAGAGTGTAAAGGTCTCTTCTCTTAACAGGAAGTGATTGTCAGCAGGTGGGTTTCCTCCAAAGAGCGAACGGAGCAGGACGACATCTGATCGGCTGACAGGAGACTTCCGAAACTGATGATGTCAAAGAGTGACGTCACAAAGAGACAGAGCTAAAAATGGATAAAGGATAGGAGAATAACATTTTTGTCATGAAAGAGTCAGAAACAAGAACAACATGAAGAGTTTGAAAGCTCAGATGTCTGAGTATCCCTGAATGCAGCATGAATCCTCACAGGGAGTTCCAGACCAGAGATGTGTGTGGTGCTGCTGCATGTTGTTACTGAACAACAACAATAAACAATAAATGTATGAATCAAAGTGCTGCACAGCTGTGTCATGTGTAATGTTCCTGTTTTATATGTGACCATGTTTTAATCTGCTGTTGATACAAACTCAACATGTCCTCCATGTTCACCTGTTTGTCTCTATAATGTGCACCAGCCTCTGAGGGTTGATTTACTTTCTTTTATTTCAATTTCTGTGTGTTTCATTGGAATGATGTGAAGAGATTTGTGCTGCCAAAAACAAATAAGTAAAATAATGCACAAAGAAAATAAAACAGTAGTGATTATTTAGGTTTAGGTTCTTTTAATACAGGGGTCAGCAACCTTTAAAACAGCCATTTTAGGCAAATTAAAAAAAAGAAATCTGTCTGGAGCCGCAAAACATTTGATCATTGTGATGAAGGTAGCACTGTTTATAATCTAATTATTTATTATATAAGTCTAATGCAGTGAGGGTCAAAGAGCAAATGTACTACAGAGTATTAGGGCCACATTGAGGGGAAAAAACATCTGAGATTTCCAGAAAAAAGTCATGATATTACGAGAAAAAAAGTCGTAATGTTATGAGCCGAAAGTCATAACTTTACGAGAAAAAAAGTCGAAATGTTACGAGAATAAAGTCATAACTTTACGAGAAAAAAGTTGGAATATGAGAATAAAGTCATAACTTTACGAGAAAAAAGTTGGAATATGAGAATAAAGTCATAACTTTATGAGAAAAAAAGTCATATTACAAGAATAAAGTCATAGCTTTACGAGAAAAAAAGAAAATGGCACGTAAAATTACTACCTTATAATATTATGACTTTATTCTCATAATTCTACGACTCTTTTTCTTGTAAACCTCTGACTTTATTCTGGTAATATTATGATTTTATTCTGGTAATATTATGATTTTATTCTCTAAATCTCAGATTTATTTTTATTCCTCAATGTGGCCCTGATACTCTGTCGTATCGTCTTACCATAGACCTACAACAATGATTAATAAAAATTAAAATGTACACAAAAAAAGATCCGCAGGGAGCCACTGGAGAGGGGCTAAAGAGCCGCATGTGGCTCCAGAGCAGCAGGTTGCTGACCCCTGCTTTAATACATCCATGATGCAGCTACAGACAGCATCACTTCCATACTAGTCATTATTCTGTGTTATGATCTCGCGGCAGGAAGATCTCGCGAGAACAGCGAGGCTCCGTTCAGCGCCATTTAGAGCACGCAGTGTCGTCGCGAGGGCAACTACCGAGAAGCGACCGTTAACCGGACAGAGATCCGGTCTGCTGGTGATCCTCCTCAGAGCCGCTGTGAGTTCAGGTAAACCTCTCTCTCCAAGCTGCCCCGGTGTTCTGCCGGTAGATACCGGGGAAACACCTGCCCGGCTCCGTCTCGCTGCTCCACACCGACAGACTCAACAGCTAACAGCTAACAGCTAACAGCTAACAGCTAACAGCTAACAGCTAACAGCTAAGCAGTTAGCAGTTAGCAGTTAGCTGTTAGCTGCTAGCAGTGGAGGACTCAGGTAGAGTTCACCTGATATCAACCCGGCTGAGGTCACAGCACCGGGCTGAGGGACCCACCGGACACGCATTAACGGGAGCTGAACGGTGACTGTCCGGTGGTTGTTAGCGGGACACTGAGCGGCGTGTTTAGCTCTTAGCTGCGTGGCTAACAGCTAATGTAGCCTGCGAGCTGTTCTCTGAGTGACTCTGTGTGTCAGGTTATTCTACTCTAGTCAAAGTATTATGAGTGTCAGGAATATATAAAAGCATTTGTATTGTTTTATTGAAGTAGTATTTACTTTACTAAAAGTATTCTGAGTATCAAAGTACTCAAAATATTTGAAACTATTTATATTGAAGTAGTATTTACTTTCGTCAAAGTATTCTGGGTATCAAAATACTCAGAATATATGAACCTATTTGTATGGAAGTAGTATTTACTTTAGTCAAAATATGAGTAACAAAGTACTCAGAATATATGAAACTATTTGTATTGAAGTATTATTTACTTAATTTAAGTATTATAAGCAGCATTTTAATGTTGGACAAGAACTCATATAGTTTTATCAATATAAATGCATCTTATTTATTCATTCATCATACCTTCTAACTGTCAGATAAATGTACAAGTACTTCAGAAAAGTACTGACCGGACTGTCTGTTCTAACCTCTAACACTGACCACGTGTACATCAGATTATTGATCAGATACTTATCAATAATTGCTCTTCATGACAATATTTAGGATTAAACTCTAAAACACACCGGAGTGCTGCTGTGTGTTAATGTCACGTCATTTATTGAGTTTTCTTTATGTGCATTCATTTCGTCACAACTAAATCAAGTATGGTTCCATTACGATAGAAACATGTGATGCTAACAAAACTTTTATTCTGTTTAAATCTAGAAGACGGTGGATGGCAGCAGTGTGTAGTGTGTTGGGCAGGCTTGTTAATGCGTCTTGCTGCTGTCCAATCAAAATACAGAACATTGATGACACAGCAGAAACTACTCAGTCTCTAAAAGCGAGGAGATGATATATATAATATAATATAATATAGTATCTAATATAATGAGATAATACAAAATGATTATATTGAGTCTTTATTGATCCCCAGAGGGAAATTCAGCTGATCCATTTGTCTCTGTGGCTATAAACCCTGTCAGTCCCAGCTGAACGCCGACATCTAGCCCACTGTTTAAGTGAGGCTCAAAAACGAACCAATTGGTCTATCTTATTGTCAATAAACAGATCAATAGCCTTGGTCCTTATGATCAAATCAAACTACTTTGATTGGTTGTAACTCCTTCGTGTGTGTTATTATGGTGACCGTTGATTTTAGATTTGAGTTAAGGTGTCACTAAATCTTTATTTTTCTTTATCAACTCTTGCCTGTCCTATTTATTATTTATGCTACATGTTTATATAATGTGTGTGTGTGTGTGTGTCTGTGCAGAACAGCAGCAGAATGGCAGATGACCTGGACATTGAGGCGATGCTGGATGCTCCGTACATGAAGGTGAGACTCAGTCTGTCCTCTGTGGTTCTAAGACTCTCAGCCGGACTCTACTGCTCCTCACAGCTCACATAGAACCACATCTGAACATGGTCCTCATTTCTCCTGTCTCCTCCTGCTTGTTGTCTCAGCCAGCAGATAAGTTTACAAGAATTTGAGGATACTTGGCAAACTAACCTAAACAGTTAGACTACATACAGACAGCTTTTGTTTTAGTTCGTATAGACGATCGTTATGTTGCGCCTATATTTTATGATAATAACACGGAGGCTCCGTAGTCTGTAACAGGATGGCCTTCCGACTTCGTCAACGACACAAAGTTGTGGCGTGTGTGACTATTTCGGCCTTCTCTCAGCTGCATCCCTGTCTCCGGCGGTGTGAAACAGACTTGAGAGCAAGTAAAAAAATAAATATTAAAACATAATTCAAAGCGGTAAACACCCACAGCATACAGCCAGCTGTCCTTCCTGCATCTGTCAGTTTAAAAAGTGTTGCTTTTAGCCTGGATTATGATTGTAACTTCTTTGTATTTGTGTAATATTATCATATGATCCGTGCACCGAGTTCTGATTGGTCAGTAGGCGGGGGCTAACCTGCTCCGGAGCAGGTTAGGTGTTCAGCATAATTTAGGATCTACCCCGGTAAGAAGTGAACCATCGTTGTAGGACGATAACCCCGAAGTTACCTCACTAACCACAAATCCTGCTTCTTAGTACAGGCCTCTTGTTGCAATTCAGATTTAAAAACAATGAAGACAAGGAAGAGCTGGGCATAAGCAAAGTTGTATGTAATATGTGCAAATTTGATGTGAAATATTGTGGAAATACCACAAATATCAGAAATTCCTTGGTATCTCATGCTTCTGTGACTATCGATTCCTCTGTATTGATGCTTTCCCACAGTTACACGCTGTGTCATGTTTCAGTTTGTTTAGGGTCGGAGCCATGGCGGAGAGAATAAAAAGCACACAACAGCTTGGTGCTACTAAACCTGAGGAGCGCACCCTTTTTTTCCCCCTGATAAAGCTACACTATGAACAACAAACCTGCGTTGAAATCAGCAGGAGGAGAGTTAGTAACGATACCTGTTAGCAGCCGGTGGGCAGCACAGTCCTGGTGGCTAAATATCAGAGCTACTAACATTAACGGAGGTGCCATTGAGTTATTATTATGAGGCGTTCAAACGCTGCTCAGAAAAAATGACTATAGGGCGATGGTAAATTACAATGTTATCATGATGTGTTCATGATGTGTTTTTGGCAAGAAACTTGAATAAATCCAGTTGTTTGAAGGAGATGTTTTCACAGCAATATAAAATAGATCTTCAAGAGGGACTCATGACCTGTTTAACTTCCTAACACTAGCTCTAAGCAGCTTGCCAAGATTTTCTTAATCAAAGCAAATATTTAAATAATCATTTGAATTGTGCGTTTTTATGCAAACAACCACAATAGATGACAATAATAAAGTACAGTACAGTACAGTACTGTGTGCAGTGCCCTCCCTACCCCAAAAAATAGGGCGCCCCCGGAAGCTACGGTGTAATTCGAACACTGTAATTTACCATGTATATAACGTTTTTTTGTGTAAAATATATTGGAACATTGAATGACATCAGATCTAAAATGTTATTCCTTTCTAGCGCAGAGATTTCAAAAGTGGCAGATAAAATTTCTGATAAGCAGATAAAAAAGTTGGTTTCAGACCCTGAACTAGTGTCTTACAGACTGTGATCAATTTACTGCCGAGCTGAGGCCGGCAACATGAAGGAGATTAAATTTCAGTCGAGGTGGAAGGAGTCACGGCACACGAAGCCGATAGAAGAGGTGAGCCCAAAAACATAGACGAGGTAACGTGTAAACACTACACTGCAGTCACTGCTAGTGGTGGGGGGGAAAATCAATTCACTCATGTGTCTCAATTTTTTTTACGATTTTTTTAAATAGATTTTTTAACGCCAGAATCGATATGATGATCATTTGAGTCTATGTGGAGGTAGAAGAAAATTACCACTTTTATTGTTGTAGTCTGAGTAACATGACGTCATATCCGTTCCGTATCCATCAAACAAAACAAACCGCAGTGAGCCGAAACGAGAAAGTATAAAACGTCGGAGGGTCTGAGTGGATACGACCTGCACCCTCACATTTTAAATCCAAAGTGGTAAACACTACACATCCAGTAAAGTATGGAAACACTTTGGGTTTCACACATTGCAGGAAAAGCAGAGCTAGGCATCACGGCTAAAGCTGCAAGCTACCTTTGTCATGGACAGGAAACATTATCGTATTGCGGTAACGTCTATCGGTATCGCTCTCATCTCCGTGGTCAAATGGGCCAACGCTACAACTTTAGAGCACCCATATACTGACATTTATGTTAAATGCATTCAAACGGCCCTGATGGAGCTGACCATGGATGTATAAAGAGAATGGAGCTAATATTTTTTGGTAAAAGTTTGTATACTGATGTTTGGCCTAATAACCGGTTTGACATTCTTTACACCGGCCCAACCCTAGTGTTGAGTCTCTGAGCAGTAGAGTCGGGCTGATGATGATAATGATGATGATGATGATGGCATTCCTTCATGAATAAATGCCCGTCTATCTCTCTTTGTAGACTTGCCTAACGATTTCTCACCTCTACTCCCCTGACTGCCAGTGTGATCTGTCACAAACATGAAGGTAGTAACTGTACTGTGGTCCCCATGGTAACATGACTGTGGTTCCATTGGTAACTGTAAACTTGTCACCTGGTCTGGCCTGGTCTGGTCTGGCTTTAGTGTGGAGGGTTTTGGGCTGAGTTGAGTGACTAAGACTCCTGTCTGCTTCAGGGCCCTTCAGAGGAGTCTCAGAACCCAGAACCCAAAACCAGCACAGCATCCAGCCAGCTGAAGAAGAGCTGGACTCTGGAGTCTGTCTGCTGCCGGAGCTCCAGCCCCCCTCCCACACACACACACAGAGCCCGGGCTGCAGCCTGGGACTGACTGACTGACCCAGACTGACCTCTGACCACCAGCCCCCCACCCCCCAAATGTTACTTCTGCCTCCTCATGCTGTTCTCTGTCGACCTTAGGAGGAGTCCAGGAACCAGAGCCCCAACGGACAGGAGGAGCGCCCCAAGAGGTAAACACACCCGTCTGTCTACCTGTAACAATATTAACAATTGGTGCATGCAGAGCTGTGTGTGTGTGTGTGTGTGTGTGTGTGTGTGTGTGTGTGTGTGTGTGTCTGTGTCTGTCTGTCTGTCTGTCTGTCTACTTTTATTTGTGTGTATATACTGTATATATAATATATACATGTTATGTATCGCGGCTGCACGGTGGTGCAGTGGTCAGCACTGTCGCCTCGCAGCAAAAGGGTCGCAAGTTCAAACCCAGCTTGAGGCCCTTCTGTGTGGAGTTTGCATGTTCTCCCCGTGTTAGCGTGGGTTTTCTCCGGGTTTTCTGGCTTCCCCCCACAGTCCAAAGACATGCAGGTTAATTGTTGATTCTAAATGTCCCGTAAGTGTGAATGTGAGCATGAATGGTTGCTTATCTCTACAGTATGTGTTAGCCCTGTGATAGTCTGGCTAGTCTAACCTGTCCAGGGTGTACCCCGCCTTCACCCAATGTCAGCTGGGTTCGGCTCCAGCCCCTCTGCGACCCTGAATAAAATAAGCAAATACGGATAATGAATGAATGTTATATATCCCATGTGGGATTATGGGAAATGGTGTTTGTTAAAGGCTGCTAAAAACAGCAGTACTGTAATCCGCAGTAAAAATGTACCATCCCTATTAATAATAAATTAATTATTATTAATTGTCTGGTCCCGGTCCGCTCTGTGTGTGTGTGTTGCAGTGCTCTTGTGTGCTCAGTGTGAGCTGCAGTTGTGTGTGCATTTTTCCTCATGTAGCACGAGGTAAACAATTAGCCTCGCTGTGCTCTGATTGCCTGCCGTGTGTCTGACAGGAAGAAGCGCAGCCGCGACAGGAAGCGCAGCCGTGAAAGGAAGCGCAGCCGGAGTCGAGAGCGTAAACGCAGCCGCAGCAGAGACAAGAAAAGAAGTCGCAGCAGAGAGCGTCACAGCAGCAGAGAGCGTCGCAGCAGCAGAGAGAGGGGGGGCCGCTACAGAGACCACCACCAGCAGTGAGTAACTCCAGCAGGATAGAGGTCGCACCGATAGGACATTTTCAAACCATCGTTATCGGTGTAACTGGACTCCGATGGTGGCCGATGGCTGCGCCGCCTACACCAGTCACATGTGACTCCAGCCATAAATGCACAAGCACGACAGACTTTAAATTACATTTTAGATATTTATTATTTAGATAGTTTGAGATCCTTTTTTTTTCTTCCAGAAAGAAATTCTCCACGCTGTGGAAAAAAAACACATTATTCTGCCGATAGCGTTACAAACTTTACAGTCCCGGTGAACAGCTGAGCAGACAACAAGCAGACAACAAGCAGACAACAAGCAGACAAGTAGTATTCACCTCATATCAGACCAGTTTTCAGTTTATTTTTCCCACAAAAGTTATCGCTTGAATATATAATGCAACACTATCGGCTCTTTGCCCACGATACAAGACAGGCAGACGGGGAGGAAAATAAATCATTCAGCAGAATTTACCAATTTGGCGTTCTCTTTTCCAAATAATCCAGCCACTATCCATTCTCTGAAATGGAATCGCACACTTTAGGACCATCCTTACATCGGCAAAATGCACAAACATTAATGGTTTATAAAAGTTTGATCTTCAGTTCCCGATCTATATATTAGGTATTTATTACTTTGATTTTGATTTTCAGTTCCAGATTTATTAATTTAGTTATTTATTACTTTGACTTAGATGTCAGTTAGTTATATATGTTTGTAATAAAGTCAAAGATTGTTCATTTCCTAAACTGTCAGATTTTTTTCGCGGGGGCTGGGGGGTATCGACTGATTTATTGTCTGTCAGCTTTTTCCAGCTCCAAACTATCATTATTATATCAGTCTTTAAAATCCACTATCGGTCGACCTCTACAGCAGGACTAGGTGGACACACACCTGCAGTCACATGATCACTTCAGTATATTGTGAGACTTTCCACTCTGCTGAGAACACTTTGTGTCTTAACATAAATTGTGGTTTCAAGCTACCGTCGGCAACATTAAAAGCCTACTTATAGAAAGAAGGCCGCAAGACTTTTAATGTGACGACTCTGGAGGAAGTGTTTTAACATTGATCTGGGAAAACACGACACAACTTTTGTTGTACTGTTGAATTCTGAATCAATATTCGAATACTCCGCAGATTTCTTTTTTTTTTTTGCATGTCTATTCATTGTGTTTGAACCCGGTATTTCTACACAGTTGCAGATAATGATCAGGGCTACATTAATATTATTAGTATTATACTATTTGTAGAATTAGATTCCAGCGGTGGCTGCGTAGGATTGTTTCCGACTCGTGTGATCCAAACATTTCCAGTAACTCCAGAGCGTTGTAAAGTCCAAAAGTCAAAATTTATTGAAAAAAGATAGATTTAATCATTTCCAAAATTCATAACATGTTTTTATCTAATGAAATATTCTGCTTCAATCCATATTTGTTGGCGTTTCAACACTATCACTGCGATCACTATCACTCCTGCTTGCCGCACACAAAGGGAGGCACGCACCTGTGTTAACAGGACGGTCTAGCAGCAATCTAACAGCCCCATACATTTTTTAAGGTGATGACGTCATAAAATATGACGACAGACATCCGAAGCTTCAAATGTATTACATGTATATATTTACAGAACTCTGACTGTGTCTCTGTTAGTGTTTCCAGCCGCCGGCGGTCAAAGAGTAAAAGTCCCGTCAGGAAGGAGAAGAGTCCAATCAGGTGAGTTTATGACTACATGCTCATGAGCAACAGCAACAGCAAAGCATGCAGAAGTATGAGACTGAGTGCTTTGTTGGTTTGTTTGTATGTGTGCAGGCAGCCCATAGATAACCTGACTCCAGAGGAGCGGGATGCCCGGACGGTGTTCTGTATGCAGCTGGCAGCCAGGATACGACCTCGAGACCTGGAGGATTTCTTCTCTGCTGTGGGGAAGGTAAACACTGCTGCCTCACAGTCGGGGTCCGAAATTAACAAGCGCCAAATGCGGGTACATTTTCCTTTTGGCGAGTAAGTCTCGGAAGGCTATCCACCACACTGGCGGGTAAACATTTGTACCACAATCATGTTATAAAAACTATACTCTATACTTTTGGTGTCATTTAACGTTACGGGCGCGCTGCTTCTGTCCTCTGCTCTCTGTGACGGAGTTTGACAGACACGCACGCACGCGCGCGCCATAGTGCCATACAACAGCGTCGGAGATGTTGGGTTTGTTTACTTTTTGAGAGATCCTTTATTAATTTGTTCAGGAAGAGGATTCACTCGTGTGGAAATAATTGAACTGAACAAACTGATCAGAGATCCTTTATTGATTTGTTTGGAAAGAGGATTCACTTGTGGGGGAAAAAACTGATCTGAAATGAACAAAGTGAATTTCTATCTTTTGTTGCTTATTGCTAGATCTCTGAAAAGTGGTGTGTTTTTTTTTTTTTATTGAACTCTGGACTCTATTTACGGTGAATGTTATTGGGACTTGCGTTTGATTATCTTACACTTAACTCCCCAGATCCACTTTGTTTGAACCAATCCAACAACATCCAATCACGTTTCAGGAAAAAACCATGATCAACTAACGTTACGTTACTGAGCACCAGTCGGATCCAGTTACTCTGCTGTTAAAATGACATTACATTTGGTGAAGAGCGCATATGGCTTGTTTAGGACTCGAGACCTGAGTTGGGAATTGACTTCAGTCTTCAGTGCACAGACTTGAGACTTACTTGTGACTTGCAAATTAATGATTTGGTCCCACCTCTAGTAGCTTTTACCCCGTTAAATGTCAGGACGGTATACGAAATAGATACCACCCAAGCGTAGTATTCAGGCTTCAATTGATTAACTGTCAATATATTTAAATTAATTTGCTTTAAATTTTGCTCTGGTCTCTTCTCTAAGATTGTATTCAACATAATACCGTATTATCTCAATGAAATTAGAAACAAATGTAAATGTGACACAAAAAGGCAAATAATTATTTTGGCCAGTAAGAATTATGCTTGGCCGGTGGATTTTTTTTTTATCTCCCAGTCACTTTGGCCGGTGAGTCAAAAAGTTAATTTCGGACACTGTTCACAGTAAAAGCCTCTCACTGGTTCTCCCATTTAGACCTGGTATTAACATGTGATCTGAAGTGTAAATAACATAAGATCAGAGAGACTTTATTGTCATCCATCTACAGTATATACAGTGTGGTAGTGGAGGAACAACATTGTGTTTCCCTGGTGCAAAACAAAAAGAAATCTAGCCACAAGCAGCAGTCCCGGATTCAAACCCACAGAAGGAAGCAGCCCAGTTTCCAAAATTAAAGCCACTGTGTGGGCTACACAAAGCTGAGCAATGTCACTTAGTAGTTTAATCCTGGTTAAAGAAGATTAACGTTTTAGTTCAATCAGGATAGTTCAAAGACAACTTGAGTTTTGAGTTTTTATTTCCTGCTAAGCCCCACCCTTTAAGACTTTTTATTGATAGCTTCCATGTTTTTTGACTGATCTTGCTCATTTGTAATAGAAATGTGTGTCTCAGTCCGACAATGCAGTTTACCAAATGTGGTGTTGTTTCAGTCAAAATCCCCAAATTAGATGTCACATTACTGTTTTTCACATTATGTAAATTAGCAAAAACATCCATCAGGGTGGCTTTTTTTATTGCTCAAGAGGCTTTTTTGGAGAGGACATAGATATGTGTTTCAAATTCTAAGTCAATTGGACTCACGGTGTGAGGGTGCAACCATTTCAAAGTTTTCACTTTTTCTGCTCTTCAGGTTCGGGATGTGAGGATGATTTCTGACAGGAACTCCCGAAAGTCGAAGGGCATCGCCTACATCGAGTTTACGGAGACCAATTCAGTTCCTCTGGCCATCGGGCTGACGGGACAAAGGCTGCTGGGAGTTCCCATCATCGTACAGGCCTCACAGGTACACACACAGAAATACCTCCATGCTGATTAAATGTAGCAGATCTCACAAGGATTGGTGGTTCGATCCCCGGCTCCTTCTGTCCACATGTCCAAGTGTCCTTGAGCGAGAACCTCAAGTTTCTCCCTGGGTGTTTTAGCAGCCCACTGCTCCTAAATGCTTAGGATGGGTTAAATTCAGAGGTCAAATTTCATGTATGTATGTATGTATGTATGTATGTATGTATGTATGTATGTATGTATGTATGTATGTATGTATGTATGTATGTATGTATGTGACGATAAAAAGTTAAGTGTGTGTGTCTGTGCAGGCAGAGAAGAACCGGGCGGCAGCAGCAGCAGCAGCAGCCAACAACCTGCAGAAGGGAACAGCAGGACCGATGAGGCTGTACGTCGGCTCTCTGCACTTCAACATCACCGAGGAGATGCTGAGAGGAATCTTTGAGCCATTTGGACGGGTCAGCCATGCACACATGCACATACTCACGCGCACACACACGCACACGCACACACACATGCACTCAAACACACACAGGTAAAGTCTTTGTGTGAGACAGGTGGTTTGTGATTGCTGTCTTCACAGATTGAAAGCATCCAGCTGATGATGGACAGTGAGACAGGACAGTCTAAAGGCTACGGCTTCATCACTGTGAGTTCTTTGTCTTCATCAGCGTCACTATTAATTATTGATCTTCTTATATTCATCTTTCAGTCTATACAAAAAAATGTTGAGTGTCCATCTCAGAGTCCAGTGTGATGTCTTCAAAGGTGTTTGTCAGTGTTTTAAAGTGTCTTTATCAGCCGTCAGACTGAAATGACTAACTAACTAACTAACTGTATGTACAGTATATGTCTTTTTATGTGTATTAATGTAGATATGGATGTATCCGTTTTCACATTTTTGCTGCTTTTTTGTTTAATTTTTATGTAAAGCACTCTGAACTGCTTTTGTATGATATGGTGCTATACAAATACATTTGAATTTGCCCTGTCAGTTTGCAGATGCAGAGTGTGCTAAGAACGCTCTGGAGCAGCTGAACGGCTTCGAGCTGGCGGGTCGACCCATGAAGGTCGGTAACGTGACGGAGCGGGGCGACGCCTCCTCCTCGTTCCTCGACAGCGACGAGCTCGAACGCACCGGCATCGACCTTGGGACCACCGGACGCCTGCAGCTGATGGCCCGACTAGCTGAGGGTGAGACACCACCTTTACAAACATCCACCTGTAACCTTCACCTGCAATCTGGTCATGTTTGTGTGTGTGTTTGATGTGTGAGCAGGTACAGGTCTACAGATCCCTCCTGCCGCTCAGCAGGCTCTGCAGATGAGTGGAGCAATCGCTATCGGAGCCATGGCTGCTGTGTCAGGTACACACACCATAGACTCTATATAAAGATGGATGACATGACAGCTCCCCAAAAGTGAAGCCAAAACATCTGGATCTCTCCCTGGTGGCTGGCTGCAGTATAGGTCATAAATCCCGCCTCCTCCATGTTAACAAATGGAACATGGGCCAAACTAAAGAGTCAAAATACACATCAAATACATTTTTCCCAAAGATGGTTTCTGTCATTTTCAAGTAGCTCTTAACACGCTGATGTTTGTTGAAGTGTTAATTTTGCTGATCAGTTTGGTTTTAATTAGTTATATGATGCTATAAGAAGGGGGTGAGACATCATGATTGACAGCTGTTTATGCTGCACTGTTAGCTGCGGGCTACCAGCTCAGTCGTCGCCATGTTGAGAGCTGTGTGCAGGCACTATATATGCCCTGAATTTTTAATTTAGCACCTTTTTAAGTGATGTGTTACAGATAAATATAGATAATACAACAGCAGGTCTGCAGTAACAGTCCATAAGTGTTAAATGTGTGAGTCCTGTATGTGTGTAATGTAATTAGATTTAAATCAAGTTTTAAATGTGTGTTTCAGCTGCCATGAATCCGTCTCTCAACATGAACTCTGCTGCTCAGTGTCTTCCCTCTCAGCCGCTAGCCACACACTGCTTCCAGCTGTCCAACATGTTCAACCCCAACAGGTACGCACACACACACACACACACACATGCACACCTGTCTGTTTCTCTCCACCTGTCTGTCTGTACACCTGTCTGTGTCCAACTATCCAACATGTTCAACCCCAACAGGTACACACACACACACACTTGTCTGTCTCTACACCTGTCCAACATGGTCAACCCTTAGAGGCACACACACACACCTGTCACTATATATTATGCTATATGACTACATTTCACCTTATATTCTATTTGATACACTATATTATGTCAACATGATATACTATTTTCCATTTTCATATACAGTCTATGGTATATACTGAGCTGCAAATCATAAATGAGCCTATTATCAATACATTTAAACTCTATTAACTATTAATTAAACTCTGCATCGCATCTGGATTCAAAGATGTGACAGTTTGTGTTGAGTTGTGTGGGTCAGTTCCAAGTTTGTGCACTTTATTTCAAATGTTTTCACTAACACTGAAAGCATCATTGTGTGTGTATGGGTGTTTCTCAAAGTCAAGGATGCTTCCTTGGTAGGACGAGCGCTTCCAAGTGGAGTCCTACTGAGGCTAAGCAAGACTCCGTCCTTGCTTTTGGAGAGCACACGCTGGAACAGTCTAGCGAGTCGGCCGGTGTGCGGAAGAAATGGACATCTTTGTTTTTTTGTTTGTTTTTTTAGCTTTATCTCGAACAATTCAGTCTATTACAATTTCTAGTAGTAATGTTGATTTTTGCATTCCTCAAAACAATATAAACAGATTAAAAACATGTAGGCCTGTTACAAATAAATAAAATCAACAGGGATTTGTTATTATAATTTATTAACGTACATAACATCCAATATGCTCTCCTTAAAGGGACCAGACTCCATAGAAAAACACAGCAATTTTACCTTTGGCTATTGTAAAACACATTTCAAACAACGGAATCAAAATAAATCTCCTCAAACCCGTCTTGGTTCGTCTTTCCACTGTTCCAACAACCTTTTAACTCTGATTTGGTCAAAATAAACCCTTCATTTATTCACCGCATTAGATGTGAAAATCTACCAACCCTTCATGCTGTTTTTCCCTGCTGTATCTCTGCCGTTGCTGTCCTGTTTGTGCTTGTGCTAACGTTACTGGGTTAACTCGCTAAACGAGTCTGTCGCTGTACAACGAAAGTCGGAACAAACTTGTAAATTAGGCCTTGGAGATCTAATATGAGTGGAGATTCAGCAACTGGATTGACAGTTTTCTCGCCTCATATTTGTTCAGACACATATTTTGGCGGACTGCTAAGGTGAAATAAGTGAAAGTTTACCAGCATATTTTGGTGGACAGGAAATGCATCGTGCTCATAGGATCATGGATGTTTTAGGAGCTCAGAAGGACAAATCCTGTGAACGAAGGACTCCGTCCCCAGTAGAATTCAAAGGATCCTCAACATTGGAACAATCCTTCAGCGGGATTCGATGACGTAGCATCCTTGAAATTCAGCCGTTGAATGATCCTTCCATGACTTTGACAAACAACCTCTGTGTTTCAGTGAGGTGGTTCCTGGTTGGGAGATGGATATCCAGCATGATGTCATAGAGGAGTGTAACAAACATGGAGGAGTCGTTCACATGTACATCGACAAGAACTCTGCTGAGGTACACATGACCTCTGACCTCACTGTTAGTCCTCTGATCTCACTGTTGGTAAAGGAAGGCAGTGGAATTTAGTAAAGAAATGTAGTACAGTTCAGTAAAGAAACACAGTAGCCCTTTGAGATCCACTTTGACCTGTTTTTTTCCTTTTTTGGGGGGGGGGGGGACTCCCTATCTTTAGGGGGAGATAGCAGGTCAACAGTAGATGTCAAGTAGAAATGGTGTACATAATCTGAAAGCTGGGAACCTGAAGATTAATTTGATAAGCAGCTCAGTGCTGTGTGTCAAGTGCAGTAAAGAAACGCAGTAGAGTGCAGTAAAGAAACGCTGATAACTAGTTACCCATAGATATAAAATAAGTTTATTTCTATGTAGTTTCCTCAGTTCTGTTTCTTACCTGTATCTTTGGGATCCTGTGTGTCTGTTCACAGGTGTGTGTCTGTCATACTTTAACTTCAAAGGTGACATTTGACCTCTGCTTGTTTTCAGGGAAACATTTACGCAAAGTGTCCGTCGATACCCGCCGCCATGGCCACCGTCAACGCTCTACACGGACGATACTTTGCTGGTAAGACATCCTGTCACATGACACCTGTGCTCTGTGCTGTGAACCAATCAGAGAGTAGCTGTGATGTCTCACCTGTTGTTTCAGGTAAAATGATCACAGCGGCGTACGTCCCTCTGCCCACCTACCACAACCTGTTCCCAGATTCAGCCACCGCCACACAACCGCTAGCCCCGCCCCCGCGACGGTGACTCACCAACGACACTGCCCTCTGATTGGACATCGGACTCTTTTATATCCTCCTCCTATTGGTTGATACGGACGAGTCAGTTTCACTTGTGTTCGTCAGGTCTGAGACGAGGGACACTGTTTTTTCTTTCCTTCCTGGTTACTTCCTGTTCATTCTCATTAGCATTTCTGGGCGTGGTCCGTTTTGAGTATCGTCCAAAGATTGAGCTCTGTGAGCTGTGAGGAGGCCGGCTGATGATGAAGATGATGTCAGCTGATTGGTTGGTTTGAAGCCGTTTGGTATTTAAGTGTTTTCTAATCAAGAATTTGATTTTGTAAAATGTTTATTAAATTTTATTTTGAAGTCACTGACAGCTGCTGTGTCCTTTTTATAGATTGTTCACTGAGAATACTGCATTCTGATTGGCTATCGCAGAACAACTGTGAACCACTAAAGTAGCCTCAGAGATTCAGACAAATTTAATGTTTAAAATGTGAACTTGGGACTCCCTAAAAACATCCTGCGTCACACAGTGTTGTGTGTCTGAGGCTCACATTGGGTTGTCTCATCACCTGGATAAGCTCAAAAAAACGTAACCTAAAAAGTTATTTATTAATAATAATATTTGCCTTAAAGGGACAGTGTGTAGAATTTGACGACATCTAGTGGTGTGGTTGCAGTTTATAACCAACCGAGCCCCTCCGCTTGCTCCTTCCTTTCCAAGACTGCGGTAACGTGAGCCGGCGAGTGCAAAACCGTGTCAGAGGCCATCCTTACCATAATAACACTACTTTAGGAGCAGATTTTCAAATGACATTTACCTGACTGCTGATAAATTCTCAAACTGACCATCATAACGTTATACTGCAAAATATGAACAACTAAATGATATATGATAATGATATGAAACTGATATCAGTAGGTGCATCCCAAGTCTCTTGTTTGACATTTCCACTCTTCTTAATCCTCGCTTGAACTGGAAGTCGTTCTGGTGCGTCATCTTCAAGATCGTCTCAAAGCTCTTATTTCTGCACGGAGGAGGGATCTCTGAGGAGCCATGAGCGAGGACACACGAGAGCAGCCTTCACAGAAGTCTTTTACTGACCGACACGCCCCTTTATTGGATATCAGTTACTGATTGGACGCTGTAGCTGATCGAACTGATCTGATACACGTCAACATCACTGGAGTTTCATACCGGAGTGAAGACGGACAACAGATTAAACTCAAGTGTTTCACTCCCAAGTTTTATTCTTTGTTCTTGATTCACCATCTTGTTAAAAACATGTTAATTTGTAGGTCTGAACAACAGATGGACCACAAACAACTTTCTTCATTTATTTTTATTTTTTGCATGATCTGTTATTTCCCCCATTTACTTTTATTAAGGATACAATTGAAGTCAGAGAGAGAAGGAGAGTCTGTCTGTCTGCAACAAACACATTTTACATCATTTATCCTCATTTCCATTCAGTCACCCGAGGCTGATAATTCTTGAGTGTCGGGTTTTATATGAGTTACATCATTTTAATTTTCCCTAAAACATTCAGCTTAATACATAATGTCCAGTGTTCAAAAGACACCATAATCATATTCTGGGTTATTAAATACTGAATTCACAATCAAAACTAATATAAAGGCATTGTGCTAGTCGAGATGGTTCCTGGTCCTCTAAGCAGGACTCCACAGTAGAAATACAGACTGCAGCTGTTATTCATGTGCAGGTGTTTATTAAACAGGTAACAGGCTATAGAGAGAAAACGCTGCTGCTCTGCCACTGATAATACTCTGCCACTGTGTGTCTATTAGTATTAGATCAGTGAACATGTGTGCGGAGACCAACTCCATCAGAAGTCTCTACAGCTGTTAAAGCTGACTGACAGCTGATCCAGCTGTGATCAGCTGCTGCTGTCATCAGAAACGGACGTTGCTTCAGGTGACGCTTCAGAGGAAAGGATGTCTTGTTTCTCTAAAAACACATTTCGCTTGTTCGAGATGAACTGCGGCGGTGTCAAAAAGCTGCGGTCAAGTCGGACAGTTTCCAGTCGTTTCCAGCAGCCTTCAAAGAATTTACAGGAAGTCACAGGAATAGTTACATCCTGTTAGATCCGATCTGTAGGCTACTTGTAGTCAAAGTCAAACTACAAAGAGCAACAGAAAGAGCAGACAGGCGAACACGTAACAAAGTTCAGAGTAAAAGCACAAGTTACTAATTTGTCGCCTGCCTGTTTACCGAGTATGTAAACTCCTGCAGGTGTTCTGATTTAAAGGTCAGGCTCGTTCAGGTGGATGACAGTGATGGTGATGTCATCGCGGTACCTCCTGGCCAACTCTGCTGGCAGGCTCAGCATCTTGGCCAGGCGGTTTGGTGCCACCGCTCCGTACCCATCATCCCCCAGGGCGTGGCGGAGCAGGTGGGTGGCCGCATTCTGGTCCTCAAGCACCGACAGAACCCGCCCCTTCCTTTCCAGCAGGAGGCGCTGCAGGCCACCAAGCGTCATGCCTGCGCCGGGAATTATGGGTCTCTGCTGCTGTAGGCCTGTCCAACAACAAATTGCTTCCACTGTTTACACTTACACTTCAACTGCTGTCATTATTTACATTTCAACTTCTTTCATAATTTACACCTCAACCGCTCTCATCATTAACACCTCAGCTGCTAACATCATTAACCCTTCAACTGCTTTCATCATTTACACCTCAACTGCTGTCACCATTTACACTTCAACTGCTAAAATTGTTAACCCTTCAACTGCTTTCAGCATTTACACTTCAACTGCTTTCATCTTTTACACTTCAACTGCTTCAACAAACAAATTGGGATCAACGACGCACTCAGCTTGCTCGTAACCCCAAGTTTATTTTTGTCATGTTTAGTGAAGCCTAATCTGCATAAACAGCTGTTTAAATCACACAGAAATTCAGCTGTATATGTGTTTTGGACTTATTTACTGTATCAACATTGATTGATCAAGGCTCTCAGTCTGTCTGTGAGCTCGCCTGTTTCACTAGAGGCAGATTCCCCTCACTCGCTAAGGGAGTGGGGAAATAAAGTCCATGAAGACAAACACAGTTGATTTCTTCCCATGGAGCCAACATGAAAACTATTTTGGTTCAGTGAATATCAGTCAGCCAGTCTGGTGAAAGCAGGTTAGCCAGTTACAGTCCACTCAGCTGCCCAGGAGCAGCTGCTGACAGGTGGCTGAAGTCGGTGTGGATCAGATGACAGAACACTTGCACGCCGCTCACGTCTCACTCACATTGCGCTTCCAATGGGGACAACCCACAGCCTTTAACTCGCTTCACTTCCATGTCTAGGTAGAATTTCCTCCTAACAAATACATCAGGACATGCAATGCTGCGATACTTCTTCAGGTGGTCTAAAGTCTCAGCAGTCAGGCCTCCTTATTATCCCACAAACTGAAACACAATCTAATAAAACCTTTTACTGCGACTTAGTGAGGATCTTAGTTCTCTTACCTGTCAGCTGCTCCCCCACCAACTGGACGACTGTCTGTCGGTGCATCAGTTCCCAGAGTCCGTCAGTCGCCAAGACCAGGAACTTGTCAGCAGGTCGGATGCGGTGTTGGGTGACCTCTGGCTGGGCACTCAGGTAGGGCGGGGTCAGGTAGTGTGGCGGCTGCGTCCGGACTGCCTCGCTGACCATAGACAGGACGTCTGGTCGCGTTTCGTAGACTCGACTCAGCATCTCTGCGCTCCATTTGAAGCGGACATCACCGAACGCCCTGAAGGGCAGCAGCAGACCCAGCAGGCGTTCGTGACGGACCACCGTCTTCTGCTCTGACAACGGGTGTTCCCCCAGAATCCTTTGCAGCTCATCTGGGTTCTGTGCGTTGTGGTCGTTGGTGAGGCTGACTGCTGACCAGCTCCCGTCTGGCTCCTTGACACCAAGAACGGCCCGGCTGTCGCCCAGGTTGGCCACGTGCAGGACGCCCTTGGAGACATGGGCGATGCAAGCCGTGCTGCCAGAGAGTGCCACCCGGAGGGGGGAGGACAGAGACCATGTCTCCCCGGGGACAGACAACCATCTGGGGACAGAGAGGATTCACCTAGTGACTAACGCTGGAAGCAACCAATGAAAACAGTGGATCCAGCAGCCAGGAAATTGAACACATAATTGTCCAACATAATTCATTTGGGCTGAGATCTGTCGGCCTCTTCCACTACAGGAACTTAACACCTGTAACTTCAGGTGTATCCATCGTCTCTGCTTTTGTTTCCTCTATTCTGCCCCCACTTTGAGGACGAGTTTCTTACAGGTTCAGGTTCTGTGAAGAACCAGATTGCAGGTCAGTAAGTTCCTGTAGTGGAAAAGAGCTGCACTTGTTTTGATAAACTCAAACTGTTGAAGACTCGTATTATCTGTGTTAACTGTCCCAGTGAAGGAGTTAAGAGCAGAACAGAAGGAGTGTGACTACAGGAAGAGGACCTGGGTGAAGACATGGACAGGTGGACCTGGGCTTCCACAGACAGGTCGTAGTCAAGGCGACAGAAAGCGTTGACCAGCGCTGATGTCACCCTGCCGCCATCCTACAGCCAATCAGAGAGGAGACAGATAATGACATCACGACATGTGAAAGCTTTGTTCACTTCCTGTCAGAGGAACTGAAGGATCAGTCTGTTAATATCAAACCGGTTTGAATCTTTTGACACCAGCCCAACCCTACCTCCTCTTCCTCCTCCTCCTCCTCCAACTCTTCATCTTCGTTGTCCAGCCTCTCCTGCCAGTAGTTTCGGAGGCTGTGGAAGGAGCTCGCTCCTCCGTCGGGACAGCTGTGGTCTTGGGGGTGTTTGTGCCATTCCAGCAGGGGCAGTACGGCCCGTTCTTCCTCCACCGCCCGTTCAAGCTCCGCCAGCGTCCTTAACGGGAGCGTCGCCACGGCAATGTAGTACAAGAGCCTCTGGCTGACAGCATGAGCACACGCCGAACCCGCGTGGCCGTCAAACACGCCAAACAGCATGCCGCCGCGGCCCGGCAGGCAGGTGGCGCTGCTCCGGCGGTCCTCACTGGGATGGTTGGATGACAACATGTTGCTATGGAAACCCAGGACACCATGGGAGGCAGGTCCTCTGGGGAGGGTGTGGCTGTATTCGTTGGCCTGGTAAAAGAAGACAGACTGATCAGTCAACACGTTCTCATCCCAACTCGTCACATACCGCCGCCTTGTCGCACCCCGTGGCGTCACTTTAGGTTTAGGGAAAAAACAATGTAGTTTGGCTTAAAACTTTGATATATAGTGAAAATGAAACCGACAGTTGTGAACAGGGGACACAATGAACAGATGATTGTAACATGAAAGTGAAACTTAACACACTGGACACAAACAGCGGTCTCCTGGATGAACGCATCAAACTACATCACCACACTCCCGGTGTACATCCCGGTGCGTCTCATACAAGTGCTAAAGGGTGCCTCGTACAGCGGTATCGAACGCCGACGGTGGTAATAAAGCAACGGGCTGGATCAGTGGTTTGACTGGTTGATTGATTGAGACCGTGAAGTACAGATTTACTTTCTCACCTTTAAGATTCGGTTGATCTGATCTGAGCTCATCTGCCCCGCCTCCTGCCCCATCCTGTACTTCCTGATCTCACTGCCTGCTCTGTAATGGAGTCTGGGGAGCTCAGGGGGAGGGGGAGGGGAGGAGAAGGAGTGACGGCACTGCCGGAGCTCAAACCTGCAACATCCACTGAAGCTTCCTGTTCTTCCCAGCATGGCCACTCGTCAAAGGAACCAGCAGGAGAACCAACGGAGTGAAACCTGGAGGAGAACCAACCGACAGTGAAACCATCCCAACAACTATTACAAAATTAGCTACATACAGTTTATTTTGGGCTCAGTTTTAAAGCTAGAGTGAAGATACTGGTATCATATGAAACTAAAAAACCCAAGGAATCCATTGGTACCAACCATGTCATATCAACTTGTCATGAAGGATGCTAAATAACGCTACGAAGTTACACTCAATTTTGGCGAGGAAAAACTGGCATGGCCTTTTTCAAAGTGGTCCTCTGACCTCTGACCTTGAGATATATGAATGTAAAGGGTACCCACGAGTCTCCCCTTTACAGACATGCCCACTTTATGACAATCACATGCAGTTTGGGGCAAAAAACATGCAGTTGTTTACATGCAGTACAAATGTGTTTTTGGGAATGGCCGTCATATACTTTGATCATAATGTTCTGAATACCTACAATTTATTATAGGTTCTCAGCTTTCAGATGATTTACACCACTTCTATGTGACATCTGCTGTTGACCTGCTCTCTCCCCATAAAGACCCCCTGTACCCCCCTAAAAAAAGACAGAAACGGGTCTATTGTGGGTCTCAGAGGGTTAATATCCAGTGGCTTCACAAAGTATTCATACCCCTTCACTTTCTGCACACTTTGTATTGTAGATATCATTTTAAATGGATAAAATTTACATTTTTTCCCATCAATCTACACTCAATAACCCACAATGACAAAGTGAAAACATGGTTTTAGAAAGTTTTGCAGATTTATTAAAAACCTAATACTGGAATCTCTGAAAAAAAGGCAATTTTTGCTGATCAAGGCAAGAAGCCACAGTATGTGGTCTCTGCAAACCGAACCTGGAGGAGAACCAGAGGGAGCGTCAGCAGGAGAACCAGCAGACTGTTTAGTTTAGATCTGCTCTGAGCTGACAGACTCACCTCCACCTGCTGCTGATGATCTTACATCACAGTCAAACAGCGGCTGTTCAACACTCACCTGGGTTTTTGTTTACCTGTCTGTTACCTGTAAATGCTGCATTTGATTTTCTTCAGTCTGTTCATTGATCTCTTTTACCAAAACCTGCACCGTCTTCACTCGTCCCTGACTCCTTACACTGTGCTGCTTCTCTGGTTCATTTACATTCACTTTTCAAGGTAGATTACACATTTGTGCATAAAACGCCCGAGTGAAAGATATCACACTGACAAAGAGAAATAAAGCTGATGGAAACAGGTTTGTTATAATGTTTTGAATCCTCGTCGATGTTGCTGAACAGAAGATCAGTGAAGCTGTAACTCACTGTGTGTGTTCAGCGTCTAATTCCTGGTTAACTCTTCATCTTCATCCTCAGTTCAGTTGAAGGAGTCTGGTTCTTGTTTCCTGAAGCAGATCGGTTCTTTTCACAGAGGCCTTTTCATGCAGCCGCACAGGTGTGCTGTTGAAGGATGTTTGTACTTTCTGTCGGTCGTCGTCTTTGTTTCTGCGTGTGACCTTTGACAGCTTTCATATCTCACTCAGTAATCAGTAACCCATAAATGTCCTGCTGCAGGCCGTGAAGCCTGTTTCTGGTCTACTTCAGCTCTAACGGGGCCTCAGTCCTCTTTCTGTTCACACTATAGTTGAAGAAGTTGAAGTTTTAATTTAATTTTTGCATTTCGTTTACTTTTTTTAATGATTTTATTTCATCTACTTTAACAAATGTAGTAAATTTAAACAGTCACTGAAATGCTGTTAAACACATTCAGACTATACACAGCCTATTTAAAAATAAACTCATTCTGCAGCTGCACCACCATCCTGCTCACTCAGAAATATTAACATACGATCTACAGTATCTAAGCTTCATACTGATTTTTAGTATATAAACTGAGATTACACATTATGTGTGTTCAAAATCTCAAGCCTGCAGTCAATCCTGTGAGACCAGGTAGAGGGAGCAGAGTCACCTTAATCCCCAGGGGAGGAGTCTAGAGAAGGGGAGGCTACTAAAAGGCTGGGTGTGTTCAGTTCAGATCCCTTTTTGACTGAGACCTTGCTGACACACCAGCAAATTGTTTGCACAAATCCATTTGTTTGAGACCATGCTGCCACCCCAGTACGTTGTTCACAGTGATTTTGATCATTTGTTTTAGACAACATATGGTTTATATTTTGAGTTACTTCAACATATTCTCTCTTAATTGAATGTGTGTATTCTTGAGAGATCCTGGTACTGTTTAATATAGGCCACTTACCTGTGAGCTAAAGTCACATTGAGTAAGGCAGGCAATCTGTTCATTTTGAGAAGGAAGTGTTTGTATATTTTGTTAAATTGTATTAACTTATGTTTGTTATAATTAGGTTTCCAGATGGAGAATGTTAAAGTATTTCACCCTTAAGAAGCCGATGCATTAATAACATAAGATGACTACGTACCTCTTATTTTTTACTAATTGTGGTAAACATGGTAATATATTGATTTCATTTGTTTATTGTGCAGAAAAATCATCAACATCCATATCTTCATCCCTTATCCATCCTTCAACCTGCACCCATTATCCTCTCTGAATAAATGGTTAACTGGCTCTTGGATCCTGGTGTTTAATGTGCATCCCAGCTAGAAGTTCAATGGTCCAGCATTAATACTTTCAATCACGGTAACAATGATCTAACTTAGGCCTAGATTATTAAGTATTTTTTTCAATGTGTAAACATTTTAGTGGAACTGCTCTAATTGACAGCTGTCTCAGTCAGTGTTATTAAATGAACGTTGCAAACGAAGGACAAGCAGAGGTTTTATTCTGAGCTGAGGGGGACTTGATGCTGTGATAGATTAGAATAAGAGGGCAAAAACCGCTGTTCAAAGAAATTACTGACTGTGCTTAAAAGCTGTAACTTGATATAGTCCTGAGTAGCAAAGTAATATCTTTAAATTCTTACATGAACTTCTGCTAATTAATGCACTTAGATACAGGCTTTAATACGGACTGAATGAATGTAGAAATAAAGCAGCATAAGCGTAAGCTGCTCTCGTTCCGTGTTTTTCCAAGCGTTAGTCAGCTAGCTGACGACACAACCCTTTTTTTAAGGAATGCCTCTCAGGTTTCTATTGCAGTGAATACCATACAGACATTTTCTAAGGCCTCTGGGCTCTGGTTGAACCTCGCTGAATGTGAATTGTTTGCCCTTAAACTGTGAAATATCCCATATCTGTAATATACCCATAAAAGAAACTGTCACATTTAGGTATTAAAATTGTTAAATTGTCAGAACAAAGATTCCAGATGTAACATAAACTTTGATCCAATAATGGATAAAACTGAGAAAAAGCTGAATCATTGGTTACAGAGGGATGTATCTATGAAAGGAAGAGTTTAACTAAGGTAGAGGGTATTTCACATCTCACTTGTGCAGCTATTTCACTTTATGCCAATAATAACACCTAAGACAATCGATAGCATGCTCTCCAACTCCACCTGGAAAAATAGAACTCACTATGTTAGGAAATCTGTTATTATGAATACATATGAATCCGGAGGACTTCACTTCCTTGACTTCACCACCCTTAACAATACATTCAAAGTCAATTGGATTAAACAATTTCTAAATAACCCCACATCAACTCTATACCCCATTACATATTCTCCAAATTAGGTGGCCTTTAATTCAATTCAATCCAATTATAAGATTGATAAGATCCCCCTTAAATTGTCAAATCTTCATCAACCAATGTTACTTGCTTGATCCTTCATTTATAAGCACAGCTTCTCGCCTCACAAATACTTTATTTGGAACAATAGAAATATATTATATAAGAATAAATCATTATTTTATGAGAAATGGTTCACAAATAATATTATTTTGGTGACAGTTGTTTAATGATAATGAGCTTTTGCTGAGTTATACAGAATTTCTCACTAAATATAGTATATGTGTAACTCCAAAGGAGTACGCTGTTATGGACGCTGTCCCCTCTGGAGTCATTATGTTATTAAAAGGTACAACCGAACAGGGATTTGTACCACAGATTCCTAATCCAGCGGACACTCAAGTGGAAGAACATCTGGACTCTACCCTATAAGTATCTTTTGACAAACAAAATAAGAGAAGTACCCTTTAAAATCCTTCAGATATTATCCAGCAAGTCATTATCTTAAGTTTAAACAGGACATCAATGTAAACGGTTCATTCTGTGATGTACTCCCAGAAACACTTCATCTATTCTGGCACTGTGACCATAGCAACAGGCTGTGGAAGGACTTGAGGAGATTCATTATTGATAATATTGACCCTGATTTTATTCTATGTCTAGAGAATGTTTTGTTTGGTTTCCAGAAAGGTAACAGTAAAATCAAAGAACATATTATTAATCTGGTTATTCAAATTTCATATACACAGATCCAAATTTAGTAAATCTAAACCTTCATTTTTTATATTTGAACATGAAACCAAACAATACATTAGAGGTAGACATTTAACAGCCTGGTGGACTTAACTAAAATGTGAACTTATGGATGTAAACCTGAATGAAAGTTTTATTACATGTTTTTTGTTTGCTTTTTACAAATAACCTGCAGTGTTTACTTAATTATATTCCTTTAAATTATCCTGCTTTAGACTATTAATTGCTAACTGTTGAGTTGGTCCTGATGTTTTTAGGTCTATTATCCAACTCAGTCCAGTGTGATTTCAACTTTTCAGTATTGATGTTGAATGTGAAAATACATGTATCTGGACAATTCTATATATTTTTTCCTTCCTTCATAAACTTGTGATTTAAACATTGTTTTATTTGAGATGATCTTGATGGGTTATTTTTTGCTTGTGCAGTTATGGACCTACAAGTGAGATGTTTGCCATCTTACAGGGTCATACGGTGATATTTTCAGCATTACAGCATTGATTCTCTCCTCCGAAAACTAAAAAGCTATTAAGAAGGTAACTTTATGCACCTCCTTTAATATATTTTATCTAAATGTTTATTTCCCCTGGCTTTGTACTTGTATGATGTTCATCCTCTGGCATCTGTTATTTTGTTTTGTTGGTTTTCTTACAGAGGTGCGGCTCTCTGTGTGGATGAACCTGTTTGATCAGTTTGTGAAATAAAGAAAAGAGAAAATAAACAAAACGACTCGAGCGTCACAGTGCACAAGCGCGTGTGTGATGCGTCTACGGTAACAATAGAGGGATAAAATACAATAAATGCAACAGTAGAAGGAAAAAGCGAAGCTGGCGCGCTTTGAGTTCACACTGTTTCACAGGATGTCTGAGTCCTTCTGGAGGGTTCACATAATATGCGTGTATAAATACTGACTCGTCGCTCTGAGCCCGTTTGGAGGACTGAAAGGGATTAAGTGTTAAAACACCCTCAATATAGTTTCACCCATTCATTTCTAATGACTCATTTACTGAGAAAAAACGCCTACAATTTAATGAAAATCATACAAATGTATTGTGTGTGTTCAGATGTCCTGCTGTGTAGACCAAGTCATGCCACCTGCTGACAGTCACATTTAATGAAGTACAGTTTCCAGAGAGAACTCATCAGAAGGGTTAATAATAATAATGTGTTTGACATTTCCGACAGCACATGAATGCAGCAGGACGTGTGTGTGTGTGTGTGTGTGTGTGTGTGTGTGTGTGTGTGTGTGTGTGTGTGTGTGTGTGTGTGTGTGTGCGTGCGCGTGTCGGTGGTGCGCAGACCGCATGTGGCGCAGAGGAGAGAAAACACAGTTTCTGGGTGTTTGGTGTTTGAGGTGAGTTTGAGCTCCAGTCGATCAATCTGCCCCGTCCCCCCCGCAGCAGGCTCTCCTCCTGCGGGCTGCGCTGCCGCGGCGTCCCGCTGAATCACCCGGAGAGGAGGCTCCGAGGAGCGGACAGAGTCCCGCTGGTTACCCGCTGTGGAGCCTCAGCTAACCTGATAGCAGGCTAGATGACAGGCCTGTTTATGGGCCGAGTCTCTTCACACACAGCGGGGGAACCCTCAGAGTTGAGCCGGAGGAGGGACCGTCCTCCCGTGCGGTGAAACGGAGCTCATCCCGGAGAGGAGCCTCTAGCTGCTGGCCGCTCAGAGCCGCTCAGAGCTGTCTGTTAGCGGCGTTAGGCCGGGGGCAGCCCGGGGGGGCGGTGCTGCCTCTGAAGGCTGCTGGTAGTGAATCACACTAACTCCAGCAAACATTAAAGGTGCTCTATACAATAGTCACAGCATTGTTATAGCAGCAAACAACTAGTGTCTATGTAAAGATATAGTGGAGTAATGTCTACCTGAGCAGAGGATGAAGTCTCTCTCCCTCTGTGTCTAGTAATCTGAGTTTTACTGTGATTTGTTGACGTGCCTTTTAGTGCATGGTTTTGCATGTGAGCATGTTGCCGTTGTTTGCACATTTAAAGGGACTGTTTGTAAGAATCAGAAATGCTTGTTAACAGCGACACCTGTGGCCGTTAAGTCAACGAAAGTCAGCGTCGGGTTCACGCTTGCTCGCTCTACATAGACATGAATGAGCATCGCTCAAAACAGTGAGGCGACACACGTCAGCTAAAACCACAATATCACTCTATTTCACCTGCTTGGCAGTAATGTTAGCTGACCAGACGAAGGTCTCTCCATGAATCACTGCTGATCATAGTGTTAACTTTATCTGCCTCTGCTGCGGAGCCCCGTCACTTCACAAGACACGGGAAACCTCTGTTGGTCTGGAGGAGCTGTAGCGTTTATTTCTGCACAAATGTCCACTGTATATTCGCTAGATGCAAAAGAGCTACTGGAGAGGACAGACACACTGCTACCCGACGGTAAAGATCAGAGTCAGCGCTCTGCACATGTTGACAGTCATCTTTTCTTGTAAAATGTCTGGTGTGATCGGTAACACCGGTGTTGTCACAAGTTTATTAACCGGTGGGAAAATTTTCCTCACTGTCACATCCCTACCAACGACCATTACAGACATCGTACGGTACCTTCGGTACTGTAGAAAACAAGTACCGTCACTTTTTAGAATTTTGGCATCGACTTGGTACCGAAGTATCAGTTCTCGTGACATCCCTAGTGCAGAGCGGCAGCCGTAAGCGAGCCAGTGGGGCATGCTCACATCCATGAACATAAACTAAAAGGCATGCATGGCTGGCCCGGCTATGTCAACAAAGCATGGAGAAGCTCAGATTACAACACACACACACACACACACACACACACACACACACACACACATACACACACAGAGCGAGAGAGACTTCATTCTCTACTCAGGTAGACATTACTCCTCTATATCTTTACATAGCTAACAGTTGATTGCTGCTGTATTAATGCTCTGAATCCTGTTTAGAGATCCTTTAAAAGCTCAAGATATTATTAAGTGATCAGCTGATCAACAGAAATGTTTGATTAATCATGAAACCCTCCTCTGCTGTCAGGTCCTCAGTGGATCAGAGAGTGTTGTGGACCCACAGAATATAATCCAGTTCAGTTTGTCTCTCAGCTGGTCAGTAAAAATAGACACAGCAGAAAATACCTGAGCACCTGAACTCATCAGATGTGTGTAATGTCCTCTAGATGTCTACACAGAGGACACGTTCAGAGTTTTCAAGTGAATCTTTTAAACAGCATGTTCATGTAAAGAGTGAAGTGATACAGAGGAGACATTTACACTGTTTCTGTCTGTCTCTCTCTCTCTCTCTCTCTCTCTCTCTATCTGTCTCTCTGCCTGTCCAGCCGTTGCCGTGGTGATGAGCCTTAATGAGTGTTTCGGCTGTGGCCGCAGTGGTCACTGGGTGAAAAACTGTCCAAGCGGTGGGCGAGGACGAGGGAGAGGTCGTGGCAGAGGCAAAGGTGAGCTGCTATTATATTATAATATATTATATTACATTATATATTATAGACCTTTTCATTGCCATTTTGTTGCTAGGGTTAACAGCTTTGGTCCAAGTTTACTTCCTGTCAGCTACTGCATTAACAACCATTGGAACAGGAAATACAAAGGGGCCCATTTAGAATGTTTATGTTGTCAAGTTCAAAAGGTCTATATTATATTATATTATATCACATTATATTATGTTATTATGATGGTGCAGATGTTCCACCAACAACAACACTTTAAGTATGGCCCCCTGAGAATAAAAGTCTTTTTAAATAGCTATAAGGTATTTTAGTTTAAGAAGTGAAGTACATGTACTTAGTTGCACGCATTTATTTTCAATCTGTTTGTGCTCAAACTGATTTCTGTGTTGAATCATTTGATTCAGTTCACGCCTTTGTTAATAAAATTTACAGACACACCTGTAAACTGTGTGTGTGTGTGTGTGTGTGTGTGTGTGTGTGTGTGTGTGTGTGTGTGTGTGTTTCAGATTCGTTCTGTTATCGATGTGGGGAAAACGGACATGTCGCCAGAGACTGTGAGAGGACTGAGGACGGTGAGGACACACATACGTACACACACTGTGTATAGTGTTAAACAGGACTAACACTTAACTAACCCATTACCCCTTTCACACCGAGGACTCATCCAGGGTTGAACCAGGGTTGATTGTGTGTATGAAAGGGTTAACCCGCGTTGATTGACTCGCCTTTGCGACCCAGGTCGAGAGGTGGGTCAGACCAGGGTCGATTTTGATGTGAATTGCACGGACCAGGGTTGCTAACAAAAGGGGCAAACCTATTCGGTTGCACAGTCCGTGACACAACTGTCGCTGGTGGCCGTAGCTCATAAACAAACGGTGGGACGGCAGCAGGAATGTTTTCAGACACACCGGAGGTGAACGACGGACGAGAACAACATAGATGTGTGGTGAGACTTTAAGGTGCGGGAGCTCCTGGCATTACACCTGAGCTAATTGGTTGCATTGCTCCCGGGTGTGACCCAGGTCGTATCTGAATTGTCCTGACCAGGGTTAAACCTGGGTTGACTGGCTTGGTTTGAAAGGACAAAAGGAGGGTTGAACCAGGGTCAGATAACCCTGGTACAACCCTGGTCATTGGTGTGAAAGGGGTACATGACTAACATTTACTAACACTTTAATAACCCATGATTAACACTGTACTAGCCCCATGAACAACACTTTACTAACACATAACTAACATTTACTAGCACTTTAATAACCCATGACTAACACTTTAATTAATTCAATTAACTAACACTTTACTTACCTGTGACTAACACTGTACGAACCCATGATTAACCAATTACTAACCAATGACTACTACTTTACTAACCTGGGATGAACATGTTAGTAGCTGCAGGTCAATGACATTTTGTGAATAACCCTGAACTGTCAGAAATAACCCTGCTGTAGTTCTGGGTTTAGTTAGTCCTGGTCTAAGGTTGATGGACGACTCAGTCCTGGACTAAAGGAGGTTTGAGCCCAGGTTTGTATGTAGTCTGAGAATTCTTAGTAAATAAGTTGAGATATGTATATAAAGCTGTATGAAGTGATGTTAGAGGACCAGAGAGGAGGACGTAGAAACAAACTGAACCGTGTTGAAATTGGTGAACCAGACTGCTATCGTCCCTGCAGCCTGTTATAACTGCGGCAGAGGAGGTCACATCTCCAGAGACTGCAAGGAGCCGAAGAAGGAGCGAGAGCAGTCGTGCTACAACTGTGGGCTTTGCGGCCACATGGCCCGGGACTGCAACCATGCCCATGAGCAGAAGTGCTACTCCTGCGGCGGCACTGGACACATCCAGAAATGCTGCGAGAAGGTCAAATGCTACAGGTAAACCAACAGTTACAAGTAAACTAACGCTACATATAAACTAATACTACAGGTAAACTAATGCTACAGGCAAACTAACGCTACAGGTCAACTAATGCTACAAGTAAACTAATGCTACAGGTAAACTAATGCTACAGGTAAACTAACGCTACAGGTCACGTAACAGCTACAGGTCACGTAACAGCTCCAGGTAAACTAACGCTCCAGGTAAACTAACAGCTCCAGGTAAACTAACGCTCCAGGTAAACTAACGCTCCAGGTAAACTAACGCTCCAGGTCACGTAACAGCTCCAGGTAAACTAACAGCTCCAGGTAAACTAACGCTCCAGGTAAACTAACAGCTACAGGTCAACTAACAGCTCCAGGTAAAGTAACAGCTCCAGGTAAACTAACGCTCCAGGTAAACTAACGCTCCAGGTAAACTAATACTACAGGTAAATGAATGCTGCAATTAAACATGAGTTCCTCGCTGTGCTATTCACCCTTGGGATTCTACATGACATAACACATAACTTGCTATGGTGAAGTAACTATGCTGATGATGTACCATCTCTATATGACACATCAAGTAACCTGGGGCCATTCTTTTGATGATATCATATATACAGTTTCAACTGATTTACTCTCAGCGCAACTGGTAGTCTTCTTACCTGCTTAAACTCCAGGGTTCTCACATGGGTTTTTGGGGGGACATTCAATTATAACTGTGTTATTTTGTATGACCTGCTTTCTGCTTTTCAGCTTTTGCGATAAACCACTAAATCACGTCGAGCATGCATATTCAAAGTGACACTGGATGAAGGTTACAACCAGCAGTTTCCTTATCCTAAAATTAAACAATCTAGTGTAGCGATACCGAAATCTCAACTAATGGTTTAATTCTCTATGCAGGAAAAACCCTGACTACAGGTAAACTAACACCCTCAGGTAAACTAACAGCTACAGGTAGACTAACAGCTGCAGGTAAAGTAACAGCTGCAGGTAAAGTAACAGCTGCAGGTAAAGTAACAGCTGCAGGTAAAGTAATGCTAAAGGTAGACTAACAGCTACAGGTAAGCTAATGCTATAGGTAAGCTAACAGCTACAGGTAAATTAACACTATAGGTAAACTAACTGCTACTGGTAAACTAACTGCTACTGGTAAACTAACTGCTACTGGTGAACTAACAGCTACAGGTAAAGTAATGCTAGAAGAGAACTAAGAAGTACAGGTAAACTAACAGCTACAGGTAAACTAACTGCTACTGGTAAACTAACTGCTACTGGTAAACTAACAGCTACAGATGAACTAAGAGCTACAGGTAAAGTAATGCTACAAGAGAACTAAGAAGTACAGGTAAACTAACAGCTACAGGTAAACTAACAACTACAGGTAAACTAACAACTACAGGTAAACTAATGCTACAGGTAAAGTAACACCCACAGGTAAACTAAAAGCTACAAGTAAGCTAACAGCTACAGGTAAACTAACAGATACTGGTAAACTAACAGCTACAGAAGAACTTAGAGCTATTGGTAAAATAATGCTACAATTAAATTAAGAAGTAGAGGTAAACTAAGAACTACAGGTAAACTAACAGCTACAGGTAAACTAACAGCTACAGGTAAACTAAAAGCTACAGGTAAACTAAGAACTACAGTTAAACTAAGAACTACAGTTAAACTAATGCTACAGGTAAACTAAAATCGACAGGTAAACTAAAAGGAACAGGTAAGCTAATACGACAGGTAAACTAAAAGCTACAGGTAAACTAACAGCTACAGGTAAACTAAAAGGAACAGCTAAACTAATACTACAGGTAAAGTAACAACTACAGGTAAGCTAATACTACAGGTAAAATAAAAGCTACAGGTAAAATAAAAGCTACAGGTAAAATAAAAGCTACAGGTAAACTAAAAGCTACAGGTCAGCTAACAGTTACAGGTGAACTAATACACCAGGTAATCTAATGCTACAGGTAAACTAATACTGCAGGTAAATGAACTGCAGTGGAGGTAAATAAAGCAGACAGGTACGGTTCAGTTTAGTTTTGAGGCTCTTCAGTGTGTGTTGTACTTGCTGGTTTCCCAGTGAAACCAGTGTTACTGTAGCAGTGCATGTGTTTGCTTCAGGTGTGGGGAGATCGGCCATGTTGCGGTACACTGCAGCAAGGCATCGGAGTTGAACTGCTATAACTGTGGAAAGTCTGGTCACCTGGCGAAGGAGTGCACCATCGAGGCCACCGCCTAGCTGCCACCCCTCACCCTCTTTTATCTCTTCGTTCTTTCTCTTTATTAATTTCCTGTGGTCCTCCTCTTCTCATTGGGCCAGAGGCCTGTCAGTCAGCCTCACATCAGTCAGTCAGTCAGAGCAGGCAGAGGAAGGAGAAGGGGCGGACACACACACAAAAAAAGAAAAAAATGAATTTGTGTTTTTAGTTTGGTAGTGGTGTCATGATGTACAAAACTTTGTTTAA
The DNA here is from genome assembly GCA_916701665.1 of Sebastiscus tertius. NCBI lineage: Eukaryota > Metazoa > Chordata > Actinopteri > Perciformes > Sebastidae > Sebastiscus > Sebastiscus tertius. The sequence continues at coordinate 40,241 of CAKAOH010040470.1, forward strand.
GAATCCTTTCTGCCCAGCCCAGCCGATTGGCTAAGAGAGTAGAGTGATTGGGGGAAAAAAGTTAAGCCCCTCCCCTCTGTCCTAAAGTGGGCGGGGCTTTTACGGAGGGAGAAGAAGTGACGGAAGTTTCTTTCTTCCAACACAGTGATTAACTTTATTTTCTTTTTCTGGACAAAACCCAGTTTGTCTGAAAGAAATGTGCCAATCACCTCGCAGGTCTTGCCACATCATTGCCACACGGGGGAATGGACGAGCCAATCAGAGCAGGTCACAGCAGACAACAAAAGGAATATTAATAATTCATAAATTAAAGGTGCGTTTTGTTGCTGTTTGGACCAGATGGAGCGACTCACCAATGGAGACGAAAACTAATATTTAAAAAAAAAAAAAAAAACATCAACGAGAATTTTAAGTCTGGAGAGAGAATGTTTTCACAAAAAAAATCCAAATGTTATTTTTGTACAATATATCACTCAGAGCTACTGTAAAAATGTCATTTGGTTGTACTGCAAACTGTAAGTTTAACCTGACAATAAAAACATGGAGGAAGAAGAAGAGTACGAAAACGAGACACACTCCTGTCTGATCAGTTTTTTTTCACAACATTAACAACAACACAAGAAAAGTTAATTAAGGTTCTGTTTAACACATCTGTCATTTATGAATAATTACCAAGATGTTTCCTGAAAAGAACTATTTATGTATGGAGGCTCATTACTGTTTAACTTTCAACAACATGCTTTACGTAATACCCCAAAAGCATTAAGACAAGATATAAAAGGCAATATAAATGACAAATATAAATAGGATTTAATAGAAAAAAACTAGTTATGCATGATTAAAATACAAAATACTTGTGGTAAGACAAAGTTATTGCATTAAGTTAGAATGATGAAAGTTTAAAATTTGTTATGAGATAGTCATTTAAAATAATGACAGTAAGTGAAAACTTTGAGTTAATAAGTTTAAATTTTGACTGAGTATTTATACTTTCATTATGTCGAACTTTACATGTGTGTTTTTTTTCTTTTCCTGGAGGAAATGAGCTGTCATAATGATTTGGTTCTAATTTGGTTTTCTAAAGAGAAAAACATGGATTTCCTTTAAACACAGGTGAATATTCATTAACTATTACATTTTTATAAAAAAAACTTTATTCCACATGTATGTTGAATTGTACACTCACTTTTCCATGTTCATGTGCTCTGACTGAATGACTCTTCAGGCTACACCTCCAATTAATAGGGATTAATGAATTTATTGGATGTGTATCAAACGAACACTGTCTATTCCCCTTTGATTAGTGACAAATTAAATAATTATTTCTGGGAATATTCTTAAGAAATTAGCCAAAAAAAATGACATACCCGTAAAATAAAGCGTTTACACAATGCTTTAAAAACACCCTGTCTTCTGCATGATTATAAGTGATCGTTTCGTATAATTTGGCCTGATAAAAGCATCAAAACATAATATATAATAGCCTATATATAGAGGCCCGAGGGTTGAGCGTTGGGGAACTCCATGTTAACAAATTAACACAATCTCACTTTATAGCAGTTCTGGGGCTTTCAACCATTTCACATGGTCCTCATGGAGTTTGCTCAGTTGCCATGTAACTGTAGTAAATGGAGGAAAATGCGTGTTTGAGCTTTACATGATTCAAGAACCTTCAAAAGTTGTCGACTTCAAATGTCAGGTCAAATTATGCAGGAGATGACAGAATATTTTCATATTTTATTTTATTGTATTGTAAAGTTTATTAAATTTCAAATGATTGTGTTTATTTATATTTAGAATTAGAATCAGATTTCAGTGAACGCGTAGAAGGAATTTGACTTCCGTTTTAAAGGTCCCATATCATGCTCATTTGCAGGTTCATACTTGTATTTTGTGTTTCTACTAGAACATGCTTACATGCTGTAATGTTAAAATAAAAACTTTATTTTCCTCATACTATTGGCCTGAATATACCTATATTTACCGTCTGTCTGAAACACTCCGTTTTAGCGCATTTTGACAGAATTGCAACAGAATTGCAACAGAATTGCGTTGCTAGGCAACAGCTTGGGTCCATGTGTACTTCCTGTCAACTGATAACATTCACATGCCCTGCAACCAGGAAATAAACTGGGAGACATTTAGAATGTTTACGTTTAAAATTATGTCAAGGGTCTAAATATTATATATTTGTGACATCACAAATGGGCAGAAATCCTGACAGCTTGTTTCAAATGCAGAGTTTCTGAATACGATCTGTGTGTATTTCCCTGTGGATTGAGCGTTTCGATACTTTCACAGTATTTATATAGGATTTAAGCCTGCTTTATAATAAAAAAACATGAAAATTCACTTTATAATATGGAACCTTTAAGTTACTCTAAATGTTACACACAACAAATTACAGTAAGATATAAATAGACATATATACCTTCTTCAAAGACATATATATATATATGTATGTATATATATTTAACAAATACAAATAGTACAAAGAAATAAATGTTGAATGGGAATATTTAAATGTATTTTGTATATTTTATATTATTTTTTACTTTTATTTTATATTTGTTTATTTTATTTGTTTATTTTATTTATATATTTATTTTATATTTTATTTTAATTTAATGTAGTTTAATTTGGTATGATTGTATTGTATGTTACTGTGGTGTAGGCTGCTGATAGAGGCTCCTCCAGTAGGTGGCAGTAGCAGTAGTTACTCTCTTGCAGTAGAGCAGCGATAAAGTCTTCCCGGAACCGGAAACAGGAGAAGACGCTGCTGGTGTACTTCCTGTTTGTGTCGGCGTGTGTGAATCGTTAGAGATTCCTTCAGTTCTTCCTCACAGACGGATTCTTCATCAGCTCATAAAGAACAGCAGCAGCAGAGATGGTGAGCAGCAGACCTGCAGTCTGACTCTGACAGGACCTCTTCACACTGACACACAGCTAGTTACCATGATAACCTGGTAACCTGGTAACCACAGTTCAGCTGGTTAACTCCACCTGGCGGCTAACGGCTCAGCTCAGTAACGATAGACAATATAAAGCCTTCAGCCTCGAACACCCTTAAATAACATAACTAATTAATAACGGTAGTCAAACTCTGTGATGAAAGTCTTCTGTCAGCCACGCAGAGCTCAGGTCCTTTAAGTAGCAGATTTGTGAATGTAGTCTGGTGTGAGATGGCTGCAGCTGTATTAAGCTTTTATTAAACAATACACTCTTTCAGGTTATAGATCCACATTATGTACAAAGTTAATAGTTATTATCAAACACAATGTAGCTCAATAAAAGCAGAGGTTTTATGGAGAGAGAGTGATGATCTCTCCTAGGACCTGTCCAGGAGACGTGATGGGTTAACGTTAGCAGGAAGTCTTATGTGTTGTTCATTCAAACAGTCTGAGAGATAAAGAGATAGGTTTATGAATGGAGTCTGGTGTGGGCTGGTTGCACCTCCTGGCCTCAGTTCAGCCTCCTGTTTTAAAGTAATACTTTTAGTAATTTATCAAATCAAACCTTTATTCGAACTTAAGATTCATATCATGTAAAAATAATGTGAAGTCTTATTATATTAACAATACTATATATGTGGTTGAACTGCTGAAGACATCAGTCTTCATCATTATTTTATTTTTTTGTTTACGTTTTCATATATTTTAGACATCATTATCCACCTTTTTACAAAAATAAAACCTACAAAGATGTAATTTGAATTATATTGATTTCATAATATTGATTTAATATTCATTTAATAATGTTGTCTGAATGTTTGATGTTGCGTACCTGATTCATTGATCATCAGCAGTGTTATTATAACATCTGTCTATTTCTACAGGCGAGAAACGCTGAGAAGGCCATGTAAGTACTGACTGTGTACTCTGTGTGTAGTCTGTATATACTTTGTCTGTGCTCTGTGTACTCTGTCTGTATTCTGTCTGTCCTCTGTGTGTAGTCGGTTTACTCTGTAGGGGTGTAGTGATACATCGATCTGGATCGATGTATCGATTAGGGCAGTGTATTGCCAAGAATCTGGCGATACGATATGTATCATAATACTGTAAGCAAGGAGATATATTGCACTTTTTTTAGATCTAATTTTAGGAAAACTGTCATTATATAAAGAACAGACCACTGTATGTATAAAATTTGAGTAAAAAAAGTTTACTTTTTTATGCATTCAGAGCAGAACACAGTCCCTGTAACATCCAACATCATTCACTACATTTTGTGCAATCTGAGATACTTTTGGCCACAAAACTTTGCATGTAAACTATTGATTAAAAATCAAGTGTTTTTGAGAATTGATACAGTATCTCAAAACATAATTTTGCAATACTCAAGTGTATCGATATTTTCTTACACCCTTAATATCGATTCAGTGACCAATGATCCAATATCATCGATGCAAAGTGAAAACATCGATACATAACAGCTTTAAAGGGGACATATTGTGCTCATTTTCAAGTTCATGTTTGTATTTTGGGTTTCTACTTGAACATGTTTACACGCTTTAATGTTCAAAAAACACATAATTTTTCTCATACTGTCTGTCTGAATATATCTGTGTTCATGCTCTGTCTTAAGCACTCCGTTTTAGCGCATTTCAACAGAATTGCGTTGCTAGGAAACAGCTTTGGTCCATGTTTACATCCTGTCAGCTGATTTCATTCACATACACTGCAACAGGAAATAAACTGGGACACATTTAGTATGTTTACATTTAAAACTGTGAAATGGTCTAAATATTGTAGATTTGTGACATCACAAATGAACAGAAATCCTAACGTCTTGTTTCAAACACACAGTTTCTGAATACGGGCTGTGTGTATTTCTCCATGGATTGAGTGTTTTGTACTTTCGCAGTTTTTATATATCACTTAAACCTACTGTATAATATAAAAGACATGAAAATCTCAGTTTTTACAATACGGGGCCTTTAACATACGCCTTTATTTTGAAATTCCCATGGCACGTCTGTGTCACCATTTCCGTCCAAGCGGATTTGGTTGCTTTTTTTGAGTTGATATAAATGTAACCGATTGTTTTAAATAGGCATGTGATATTGTCTCATATCGATCACAGCCCCCTGAATTCAATCAAATAGAAATAAGGGTCAGACAGTTTTTTTCGACCGATATTGGCCTTTCATAGATACAGCCTATTGGTATTGGCGAACATGTCCTCCGATTTGCGCCGATACAAACACTCTTTTAAACAAACATAATTCAGTAACAATGTTTTGATAGCTCATTAATATTATTATTAACTAGTTTTTTCAGTAGAGAGCGCTCTGCATAACACTGTGGCTTTCAGCGTAAATAGCCAAGAAGAAGCTCTTCGTTGAAATAAACCCTGACTTCACAGAGTTAGATGTGAAAATATGCCGGCTCTACATGCTGTTTCCCTCTTCCCTTTTTCTCTCTCTCTCTGCCTGCTGAGCAGCTGAGTGGCTCTCGTTCTTCGGAGGCAGACCGTTGAATTAGCTAAATAAAATGACAAACATAAACAAAATAAACAAAAATTCACTGACTTCTACTGATTCTACTGGACCGTCATGTTCTGCTGTGGTTCTACTGGCTTTAACTGTGTTCCTCTGCTGTGTCTCTCAGGACGGCTCTGGCTCGGTTCAGACAGGCTCAGCTGGAGGAGGGAAAAGTCAAGGTCAGTTTGTACTCTGTGTTCTACAACATGAATTATTCTACAGTTTCTTCTGTAAACCAAGCCATCACTGTACCCCACTGTGGCCTCACTGTGGCTGATGTTCACCTGTCTTCACCTGCATGATGATGTTCACCGGTCTTCACCTGTCTGCAGGAGAGGAGACCTTTTCTGGCGTCGGAGTGCAGTGAACTTCCTAAAGCTGAGAAATGGAGGCGACAGGTACACACTCCGTGGTACTAACTCAAGTATTAGCTCCACTTCCTGTAGTATCACCTGTAGCTGTTCTGTCAGCCAATCATACAGGTTTAGGTTTTTGATTCTGACAAATAGATACTACTACATTACCCATGAGCCTCTGCTGCTGTTGCCATAGAAAAGCAGCCAGTTGAATAGCTGCTGAATTAATCCAAAACAGATCCAGATGCTGAACATAAATAATCGTTGGAGGAGCACGTACCAGAACGTGAAGCCCTGGGATTGTCTTTCTGTCAGAGAAATGCACCCTGGGAGTTGTAGTTGACTTCTCTCCTTCAGTCTTTATGTCCACAGGCTTCTTGTAGCTTTTCATCTAAGAACCAGATATTTTCTAACTCAGTTGTTTGGTTTCATCGCAAACTGTCAGCCACACTGAACATGAAGCAGAATATCTAATGTGTGTGTGTGTGTGTGCGTGTGTATGTGTGTGTGTGCGTGTGCGTGTGTGTGTGTGTGTGCGTGTGTGTGTGTGTGTGTGTGTTCCAGATCATCAGTGAGATCTCCAAGAAGGTGGCTCAGATCCAGAATGGTGAGTATCCTATCACCCTTCTACATCTTGTGTTATAAGTAAGGGATAATGTACAGCAAGCCGGTCATTGTTGTGAAATAAACCACGACAGGGCGATGCGGCACCCCGACGACGGTCCTGTATCGGGGTTTATTTCACAACAATAACCGCCTAGCTGTACATTATCGCACTTATTACACGGCTACTTACTTAAGAAATCAATAATTTGACACAAAAACGGTCCGCCAGGTTCCAACATCAGAATTGCACCCATAGCAACGGTCTGTTATACTTAGCAACGGTCTGTTTTATGAAATAACAGACCGTAGAATGCCGTGATTGACCAATCAGAATCGAGTATTCAACAAAGCTGTGTAATAAATATGCATAGTGAATGCCCTCTACTGGTTCAAACCCGGTTATTGCAATTGAATTTTGCTATTAGCTGATCTGGAGACAGGTGACGTATATGGCGTCATCTTTCGTCACCAACCAACCCCCTACCTCCCCGCCCCTCCTTTAAAACCAACGTCTTCAGTCCTGACACTGCAGGCTGTTGAAAGAAGAGTATTAGTGAAGAGTAGCTGTTACCCTTTCAATTAGCCTGTAAATCGCTTATGCTAATCACGAGCATACGCACGGTTAGGGTAGAAAACGCTGGGGTTTAGTGCCTCTTTAAATCACTTTAATAAACTGAAACTATGTGAAGGATCTCAGATCAGTTTAGAAAACACGTCTGGCTATCTCTCTAACCTTTCTGTCTTTAACCTGCCTGTCTCTGTCTCTCTCTGACCTGTCTGTCTGCAGCTGGTCTTGGGGAGTTCAAGATTCGGGACCTGAATGATGAGATCAACAAGCTGCTGAGAGAGAAGGGTCACTGGGAGGTCCGGATTAAGGAACTGGGAGGACCGGACTACGCGGTAAATAGAGTGATGATGTGTTTGTGAGGTATAGTGTGATGATGTGTTTGTGAGGTATAGTGTGATGACGTGTTTGTGTGTTTCAGCGAGTCGGTCCGAGGATGTTGGATCATGAGGGGAAGGAGGTTCCAGGAAATCGAGGATATAAATACTTTGGAGCAGCCAGAGACCTGCCCGGAGTCAGAGAGCTGTTTGAGAAGGAGCGTACGTAAATAAACCGTCTTTACTGCCTGATTTCTATCAAACCATCCGTCACTGTACCATCGTCTGATCGGTTCTCTCTCATCATGTGACTCCCAGCTGCCCCGGCGCTGAGGAAGACGAGGGCGGAGTTGATGAAGGAAGTGGACGCAGAGTATTACGGTTACAGAGACGAAGACGACGGAGTGCTGCTTCCTCTGGAGACGCAGTACGAGAAACAAGGTTTGATTATTTTATTATGTATACCATCAGATTATTTTAGAATTTATACGGTCAGATTATTTTATTATGTATATCGTCAAATTATTTTATTATTTATACTGACAGATTATTTTATTATTTATACGGTCAGGTTATTTTATTACGTATACAATCAGATTATTCCATTACATATGCTGCCGCATTATTACGTATATTGTCAGATTATTATTATTATTATTATTATTATTATTATTATTATTATTATTATTATTATCATTATTATTTTTATTTCATTATGTATGCGTTCAGATTATTTTATGTATTCAATCAGTGTATTGTGTGTAGCTGTGTTGGAGGCGGCGCAGAGGTGGAAAGCAGAGAAGGACGCTCGTCTGTCAGGAGACAAACAACAGGAGGAAGAGGAGGAGGAGGAGAAGAGCATCTACACCATCCACAATGAAGAGGTGAACTGTCCCTTTACATTCCAGGAGTTTTGTAGAACAGCAGAAATCTTTCAGCATCACCTCTTCAGTCTCCATGAACCGACTCAGATCTGATGTCCCTGAACTCAACCTCACGTCCTGTAAACCGCTCTTACTGTCATATGCAGCGCCTCAATTGCTGATTGACTAAACTAATGAACTAATGGATTGAATAATATTAATAACTTTATTTTGAGACGGTTTACAGACGGTGGAGGTGGTGGTCAGGGCTACACGTATAACTTCCTGTCAGTGAGGTGTGTTTGTTTTGTGTGTGTGTGCAGCCTGATGATGAGGAGAGCCGGGAGGAGCAGGATGGAGAGGAGGGGGGTGTCACCTTTATCGCACACGTACCTGTTCCTTCACAGAAAGAGGTGAGACACACACACACACACACACACACACGTCTGTCTTTCTGTACATGTTTCGGATGGGGGACAATCAATTCACCATGTATCGCCTTTTTTATGATTTTGAAATAAATGTTTTAATGCCAGAATCAATATATTTGCTTCATTTGAGTCTATGTGGAGGTAGAAGGAAGTTACAACTTTTATTGTTGTAGTTTAGTAACGTGACTTCATATCCGTTCCGTATCTGTCAAAAGCAAAACAAACCACAGTGAGCGCAGCCGAGAAAGTATAAAATGTCGGAGGGTCAGCGTGGATACGACCTGCACCCTCCCATTTTAAATCCAGCGTGGTAAACACTACACATCCAGTAAAGTATGGAAACACTTTGGGTTTCACACATTAAAAGCAGAGCTAGACATCACGGCAAAAGCTGCATGCTAACTCTGTCACGGACAGGAAACGTTATCGTATCATGGTAACGTGCGGTCGAGGACGAGTGGTCAAATGGGCCGACGCTCCAACTGTAGAGCACCCATATACTGACATTTATGTTAAATACATTCAAACGGCCCCGATGGAGCTGACCATGGATGTATAAAGAGAACGGAGCTGACGGGAGAGCTAGAGACGAACTTGACGAAGTTAGAGGAACTAGACATGTGTAACTATGTCCCCATGCACCATGAGCTACTCCTATGGGTGTAGACCGCCTCTCTTTTAACCTAACCCTAACCCTGACCCTGACCCTGACCCTGACCCTGACCCTGGACCCTGAACCTGACCCTTAAAAACAAGTCTGAACATTCAGATAGTCCTTTGAAGTAGTAAAGACCGGACAAAATGTCCTCACAACACTCTGTCTGACTGGTCTGTCTCTCTGTCTGACCGGTCTGTCTCTCTGTCTGACCGGTCTGTCTCTCTGTCTGACCTGTCTGTCTCTCAGGTGGAGGAGGCTCTGGTCAGGAGGAAGAAGATGGAGTTGTTGCAGCGTTACGCCAGCGAGACTCTTCAGGCTCAAAGTCAAGCGGCAAGAACTCTGCTGGGACTGTAACCCGTCTGTCTGTCTGTAACCTGTCTGTCTGTTGATGTAAATATCGGCTCATTTTTATACTCGGCCTGTTTCTTATTAAAACATTGTTCAGCTCAGTTATTTGTTCCCGTCGTGTTTTGTTGGTTCTACAGATTTTAAGAGAACAGAGAATCTGCCGGTCTTCAGAAGCTCTGAAGATTTAAAACCACAATAAAGAGACTCAAAACCACCACAGAGACTCAAAAAACTACCACAAAGAAACTCAAAACCACCACAGAGACTCACAAAGACCACCTCGAGCTGATGGTTTTAAAGAAACCCTTCTGATATTCTGTTTGAATAAAGGACACTAAAGGCTGTAAACTCCTTTTAAAACATGCATTAGAACTCCCCAACACCTGGAGACACCAGAGGCCTGTACTACGAAGCAGGATATGGCGTTAGCGAGGTAACTTCAGGGTTAACCCTTCAGGTTTTTCAGTCCTACGAAGCTGGTTCACTTCTTACTGGGGTAGATCACCATGGTAACTTATGCTGAACACATAACCTGCTCCAGAGCAGAGAGCTCAGTGCGCGGATCGTATGGTAATGTAACACACACATGAAGAAGTTTAAATCATAATCCAGGCTAAAAACAACACAGATTAAACTGACAAATGCAGGAAGGACAGCTGGCTGTATGCTGTGGGTGTTTACTGCTTTGAATTCTATTTTCATACTTATTTTTTAACTTCCTCTTGAGTCCGTTCCACACCGCCTGAGAGGGGGGACGCAGCTGTAAGAAGGAACAAATAGTCATACACGCCACAATGTTATTACTGAGCATGATTAGGTGTAATCCAGTCATCCGTTATACATTTAAAAGCTATTTATATCTAGATGAGTATATCTTACTTTTGACTGTTACGTTAAATTAATAAATCTGTTAATTTACGCATTCACACATCTGGAGTTTTTTCTTTTGCCAGCTGTCCTTCAACTGTGTTACTTCTAGTCTGGATTAAGTGTTTAACTTCTTCGTATCTGTCTAATATAGTTTACTCTTTGTAAAATGTGCACTCTGTCTGTCAGTAGTCTTGTTCATGTCTGTGATTGGTCAGATGCTGCAGACACCGCCCCGTTCATGTGAACGCGCTCACAGCCAGACAGAGAAACCATGGGTTGATTTACCGAGTTAATAACCAGCGTCGTAGGACCATTTAGCGTGATCTCAGTTGTTAGGGTAAGTGAAGCCAGATAACGAGAAGATACCCTGGGTATTTTGAACTGGCTTCCTAGTACAGGCCTCTGATGAGTTCACCTTTTATAGTAGACAGCATGAGAATATGTTCTGCATCTTGTGATCGGATCACAAGTGGACAGCTCTAACCTGTTAGTTCACACCTGGCATTAGAATGCCTCTCCACATGCGTCTCTAGTGACCACTTGTGCTCCAATCTCATTTCCCCGCTCTATATGCAAATAAACACGTAACCTACATCATTTCCGTTCGCGAAGACCAAATGCGTTGTGGTTTTTAACCGGCGGGAGACGGCAGTAGTAATAGCCTATCCTTCAAATTCGTGAATTTAGATACATTTTATGAACCTAAAAGCATAAGATTATTGTCTACCGGCGGCCCTCGTGGACCTCCAGACCAGACCAGGCAACAGTAGCTCTGTGCAGAGCACCGCAACAAAAACACTGACACATTACCGACAGTATGTTAATAATGCACTTCCTATGCCTAGTCCTATAGCCTGTACATAAGATATACACTATTTTAATACCGTACCGACAGAATACAGTAGAACACAGAAGCCGTTTATTCACATGAGGAGCCCAGTGAGATCCCGTGGATCCAATCGCAAGAGCAGTCCACTTGTGATCGGATCACCCAGGACGCATGTTAATACCAGGTCCTCTGTCTCTCTTATTTCTGTCTGTCTGTCCTCTTCAGTTTTGAGCTTCCTCAAAGTGCCTCTGTCTGTCTCATAATGTGGTTTCAGTCTGGCAGCTGATTGGTTGATTGGTTGCAGCATTCTGCAGCATGTGATTGGCTGATTAATGGCTGAACGCTGCATGTGATGGAGGAAACTGCCGTCAGCCGTATTTAATCAGTGTGTGTGTTTGTGTGTGCGTGTCTGTGTGTTTGTGAGTGTGTGTGTGTGTGTCCCCTCCCCCTGAGGATGTCACAGCTCTGTCAGTATAAATGAGAAGCAGACAGCTGGTCTCTGACAGACAGACAGGCGTCATGTGGTGTCGAGGTTTCCTGCAGCAGACGATCAGATCCATGTCGACCAGCCGACAGGTCAGTGTGTGTGTGTGTTGGTGTTTTGTGGGGAAAGACTGACATAAAGGGGACTCACCCCCCTTATGGGGACCTGCTTATCATCCCCATTAAGTTTGAGGGTTCAGGCTTGGTCACGTGTCCTCCTGAGTGACAGTTCAGCTGCTCATCATCACCTTTAAACTTGTTTGACAAAGTTTTAAAGAACTTCCAAACTTGATTGTAATATAATATTTACTATAATTAATAGTGGGATAGATATAAATGATATTTATAAAAACATCTACAGCAGTTATTACAAATACATGTGAAAATATTAGACTGAAATGTAAATGTGATATCCTAAAAGAAATTGACGACTGGAAATATTTCGGTCTCAAAGTTCATCTAATTTACAATGGAAGTTAATTACTTTAAGAATATGTTAGTATATGTATATATGTGTATATATACTGTATATGTATATATAAATATATATTAGTATATGTGTGTGTAAATATACTGTATATATATACAGTATATATTAGTATATACTGTATATGTGTGTGTGTGTATATATTAGTATATACTGTATATTTACATATACATTAATATATGCATACTGTATATTTTAATATATGCGTATATGTATATATGTGTGTGTGTGTATATATATATGTATATACAGTATATATGTGTGTGTGTATGTGTATATATATATATTAGTATATGTATATATGTGTATATATGACCTGACCTGTCTGTCTCTATGACCCCATCTTGTCTCCAACAGGCGGGTGTCCTCTTCGACGTGGACGGCGTCCTGCTTCGCGGTGGCTCGTTGATTCCGGCAGCTCATCGAGCTTTCCGGAAGCTTGTCGACCGAAACAACAACTTTCTGTTTCCTGTCATCTTCGTCACCAATGCAGGAAGCTGTCAAAGACAGCACAAGGCCCAGCAGCTGTCTCACCTGTTGGAGGTCCAGGTAGGACAGACAGGTGTAGAACAGACCTGTCACAGAGACAGACAGACAGACAGACAGACAGACAGGTGGCGAAAGATGGGTGGAAAGAGATACAGAGAGAGAGAGAGCGAGAGAGACAGAAAGACAGACGGACACGCAGACAGACAGGTGTTTCATGTTCATGTCTGCTTGTTTGTTTTCAGATTATAGTATTGTTTTAAATCTCTGTGTGATTTAAAGTGATATGATCGTGCAGTTTGGGGCCCTTTCACACCTCGTTTGGTCCGAACTTTCTGACTCTCCAATTTGATCCAAACCAAAAACATTAGAGAAAGAGGATACGAGAGGACAGGAGAGCCCATCTACAAACCAATCAGTGTCAAGTATCGGGAGATGCAGCTCATGTAGGTGATGATGGCAGGACGTAGTTGATGAGCGTAAGTGATAATATTGACAGGACATACGTAACGTAGACGGGACGTAGGTGACATTGACAGGACGTAGGGGACGACAAAGGGACGTACTGTGGGTGATGAGCATAGGTGACGATGTTGACAGGACGTAGGTGACGACAACTGGACATATGTGACGTTGAAGGGACATAGGTGAGAACAAAGTGATAATCGTAGGTGACGATATTGAGAGGACGCAGGTGACGTTCACAGGACGTAGTTGACGTTGACGAGACGTAGGTGATGATGACGGGCAGGGCCGGCGCGTCCATATAGGCGAACTAGGCAATTGGCTAAGGTTTGGCAAGGGCGTCATGTGACACATCTTCTCTCTCTATCTCTCTCTCTCTCTCTGTCTCTCTCTCTCTCTCTCTCTCTCTCTCTCTGTAGATCGCCCCGGAGCAGGTGGTCCTTTCCCACAGTCCTTTACGAATGTTGAAGAGTTTTCATGATAAATGTGTGCTGGTGTCTGGACAGGGACCGGTGACAGACATAGCCAATACGTATCCTTAACATCTGACCTTTGACTGGCTTCTTCTCCATGGCAACAGCAGCTGAGGCTCATGGGAATTGTAGTATTTAGAGTGTCAATAATTGAAATCATGCAGGAAAGTTTCTGTGTCCAGTCATATACATATATAAAAACTATATACGTATATACAGTTTTACAAGTTTTATACACTGAACAACAGCGGGTGTAAAAAGTCTGAAGGATTCACGTTTGAAGTCCTGACCATGTTGTTAGTTTGGGTTTCCAGAAGGTTGTGAGCATCGAGCAGCTCAGAGAAAATTTCCCCCTGCTGGACATGGTGGACCACAACAGGAGACCCAAGCTATCTGTGAGTACTGCACCTGTGACGGGTGACTTCAGGTCTCTGACAACAGCTCCGTAATCTAACAGTAGTTTCTCTGTTTCAGTCGTCTCTTCTGAAGACTCTTCCTAAAATAGAAGGTAACTACACATCAAATATATAATACACTGTTTATGGCTTTATTTTAATATTCTGTAGTTTGTATTCGCTTTATATTTATTTATTTCATATTCTTATCTTGGTATTACTTGTTTCTGCTCTTCATTCATACAATGATGCTGTCACAGTTCACCTTTGTCTAAGTAAAGTCAAACAGAGATCTTTGTCAGAGCGTTCTCACTAAGTTCAAATAAAGGTTTAATGCAGGGAATGGACTTTTTTTATTTACATGAGACCTGAAAAGATATTTCGACACAATAGAAACAAGCAAATAAAATAAATAATAATATCATTTTAAAAACATATAAATGGGCTTTAAAATAAAATAAAATAAAAGTAAGCTAAATTGAACTCAATAAATAGAAGAATAAAGAAACACAGCCCTATCTATAAATTTATGTTTCCTGGCTCTTATTTTGTTGACTAGTCCTCACTGTCTTCTCGTGTTGCCCTAGCGATCATCCTGTTCGGAGAGCCAATCAGATGGGAGACCAACCTGCAGCTATTGATTGACGTGCTCCTGACCAATGGGAGTCCAGGTGACATGTATGATCCTCAGGTGCCGGCCCAGTTGCCGGTTCTTGCCTGTAACATGGACCTAATGTGGATGGCCGAGGCCCCCTCACCACGGTAACCAACACACAACAGGAAGTCTGTTTAACCTGTTAGCTCCCATATCTCCAGGCTAGGGCTGTCACAATATCAGAGTTTCACGACACAATTATCGGGGCCAAAAGAATTTATGATAATGATATTATCTATAAAAAATTTGAAAAAATATATAAGGATGCTTTCAGTTAAATTCATCTTTAACTTTGTTTATTGTGCGTTACGTCACTTTCTTGGCAAATGAATTACACTCAAAATACAAGTGTAGGGAGGTGAAGAGAGAGGCTGTAACCAAAACTGTGTATTATTAACATGATATCAATATTTCATTTTTAAATATCACGGTTATTGTCAATACCAGTAAATCATGTTCACGTTGATGAGTTTGACCCTGCTGTGTTGCCGTAGGTTTGGTCACGGGATGTTCCTGCTGTGTCTGGAGTCCGTCTACAAGAAGCTGACAGGTCGAGAGCTTCAGTACCAGGCTCTGCTGGGAAAACCCAGTCTGCTGACATACCAGTACGCCGAGCACCTGCTGAGACTGCAGAACCAAGACCACAAGCTCACCACTATCTACGCTGTCGGGTAACTAAACCATCCATAACACCATCTACGCCATTGGGTAGCCAAACTGTCCATAACACCATCTACGCCATTGGGTAGCCAAACCGTCCATAACACCATCTACGCCATTGGGTAGCCAAACCGTCCATAACACCATCTACGCCATAGGGTAGCCAAACCGTCCATAACACCATCTACGCCATAGGGTAGCCAAACTGTCCATAACACCATCTACGCCATAGGGTAGCCAAACCGTCCATAACACCATCTATGCCATTGGGTAGCCAAACTGTCCATAACACCATCTACGCCATTGGGTAACTAAACCGTCCATAACACCATCTACGCCATTGGGTAGCCAAACTGTCCATAACACCATCTATGCCATTGGGTAGCCAAACCGTCCATAACACCATCTATGCCATTGGGTAGCAAAACTGTCCAAAACATCATCTACGCCGTCAGATAACTAAATTGTCAATAACACCATCTATGCCGTCGGGTAACTAAACCGTCCATAACACCATTTACGCCATTGGGTAGCCAAACCTTCCACAACATCGTCTACGCCGTCAGGTGACCTAATGCCATCTACTACATTGGGTAACAAACCTCCTCTTGTTGCCTAGTGACAACCTGATGACGGATATCTACGGTGCTAACCTGTACAACCGCTACCTGGGTCAGCAGCATGCTGCCATGACGACCACCTCAAAGCTTGTTGCCCAGGGAACGGGGAGTATGGTGACGATGGCGGTGCCGGAGGAGGAGCTGGTGTCTGCTGCTGCTCAGTGTCGCTCCATACTGGTAGGTTAAAGGATGTTTTCAACTCTGGTCTTATTTATTTAGTTATCAATAATAATAACTTTGTACTCATTAAGTTAATTTCTGAGATCTGGTTACACGGTGACATCACAGTGACATCACCGTGATCACTAAAACTAAGTCTGACGGGTCAGAAATACAGTCGTAGTTTGCTGAGTTCCCAGTGACCCTCTGATAATAACATGTTGTATTAAAGTCTGTCATTAACACAGAGTTGCTCTACCTGTCCACAGGTGTGCACAGGTGTCTATAACCCTGGCTCCCCGTTGCCTAGCGACCGGAGCAACGCGATCACAGAGACGGTGTTCCACGGTCACAGAGATCTGGTGCTGGAGCCAGACCTGGTGGAGCCGAATCACGTGGTGGAGGACGTGGAGGCTGCAGTCGACCTACTGCTTCAGCAGGAGACCTCTGTCGCCTCCAAAACCTGACCTCTGACCTCTGGATGGGCCGCTACTACCTGCAGGAGGGTCACGTGATCTTTGAAGACATCTTAAAGGAACAGTGTGTAAAATTTCGGGGATCTATTAGCAGAAATGGAATATAATATTTCAGAACTGTGTTTTCATTACTGTATAAACCTGGAACTAAGAAATGTTTGTGTTTGCGTTAGCTTAGAATGAGCCCTTAATATCTACATAGGAAGCGGGTCCTCTGGAGTCTGCCATGTTGCTCCACCATGTTTCTACAGTAACACAGTAGCTCTAGTGAGAGCCTTTTGCATTTTGACGTTACCTGAACGCCACCGTAGTTCTCCAACACGCTTGTGAAACTGCAGTAACTTGCCAAAAAGTGCAAAACCATGGTATCGCCAGCCGCCGTCTGACATCTGTTGCTCCTAAAGCAGTGTTATTACAGTAAGGATGGGCCCTGAGCGAGGTGAATAGCGTAACTATGGTTTTGCACCTAGAGGCTCAGGTTACAGCAGTCTTGGGAAGGGAGGAGTGAGCAGAGGGGTTCTCAGTTGGTTGCAATCTGCAACCACACCACTAGATGTTGTCAAGTCCTAAACACTGTACCTTTAAGGCAACAGATACTTTTCTGTAGGGTTGTTAGCTGGTCCAAAGAACATATTGCTAAGACGTGAAAGTCAATTATATGTTCCATTGCAACACTAGCGGCCAGCAGCAGACCTACGCCTCCGCCATTTTGGACTGTAATCAAGTTGACTACCATAATGACGCTAGTTAAACGTCCGCCTACAAACAGCCGTACAAAAGTAAAACAAAATTATTTCTATTCTATTGTCATAATTTTAATGTCTCTAGCGAAATGGCCTGTGTTGAACAATAAAAATATTATAAATATGCATACTATTATAACTATTTACTTACTTATTTATTTTTTTAACTTTTTTGCTCGTCTGCTTCCTAGAGGAGGATAAAGTGTCCTACGTGTTAATAAAAAGCCTACAATGACATTAAATTATATTGATGTCATGCTACTAGCACTACTAACTACTGGCTGATAGCCGGTTGTTTGGGAACAGAGACATTAATACATCCACCACGGTACAGGCTGACAGCATACAGCTCATGTGTATTATAAGATAATAAAAGTGATGAATTACAGCCAATTTATCCATTATTACAGCTGCATACAGCTAGCAGGAAGCTAGTAAGTTTATTATGCTGAGGAAAATAACTCTGGATTCAGCTATTAGTGAATTTTACAACTTTTAGGAGGTAATGATTTTTCATCATTTTGTTCAATAAATAGAAATAGAATGTGAGTAGAATGGACATTCCCATTCAAATCAGCATTGCAGGATAGTCAGAGCGGCGGACATTTTTGTGTGTACCGTTGCCATTGCAAAGAACTGTGACCATTGTAACGGGCTAACTCATTCCATTTTTATGGTCAATGCACAGTGCTGTGGGCCATTTTCTTTTGAATTAGTCAGATGACCACAGCAAACCGTTATATATATTATTGTTATTAGTATTATATAATATAATTTATAAAAATATATAACATATTGGAATCTTGTTTGCATTGCCCATGTTTCTGAAACATCATTCATGACGTCATAAGCTGTCAGTGTTGACGTGTAATGGTATGCGCCTGCCACGAAGTTGCCCCTGAAATGTAACTAGCTAGCTCAGTTGCTAGCATCTAGCTGCTAATTCACAAAAATGGACATATTTTTTAAAAGGAAAATACCCGACGAGCAGACACAAACATACACACACACACTTAATATTGTTGAATGTTGTAAAACTACACTGACAAAAAATGCTTGTAATGGAAAACAGAAGTAGTGAATCTAATGGAATGATTAATGATTTGAAATAAAAATGTAATTATTAATGCGTTAATAAAAGTAAGGAAATATATTCTGAATTTTTTTTAATTTATTTATTTTTTTCAACATTTGCCATAGTATTGTCATTGGATTTTTAAAGACATCTTGCAAAAGGGGCCCCCCGGCAATAAGCTGCTATTTGGGGGGCTTGGCATGGAAAAGTCTGGGAACCTAGAAAGTAAAGGTAAAAGTAGAAAAGTGTACACTTCTTAGGACAGCTTGGATTCAAACGTGCACATATTGTAGGGAGACACCACCGCAGTGATGGCGACTCGTTTACTTCTAGTACTTCCCCGGATTTGTGTATATACACATACAAATTATACCTTCATATAAGATAAGATAAGAGATAAGATATTCCTTTATTAGTCCCACAGTGGGGAGATTTGCAGTGCACAGCAGCAGAGGGGATACTGCAAAAAACAAGAAGCATCAGCTAACACAGTAAAAAAAAAAAAAGAGCTAAACAAAGTGTAACAAAATATGAACCATTTAAATATAAGAAAATATAAAAATAGGAATAGTATATATATATATATAATTGAGGGTTGAGATTTAAAATCAATTTTATTTAAAACTATTATAAATGTATATTTAGATTTTTTCCATCAACAGTTTATCTTTAAACACATGTAGAAGCTGTGAGGAGGAGGAGTCTCCATCCATGGGAGGAGTGACCTGCCCAACATGGCGGCACGACGCGGACGTTTCGGAACAGGAAGTGGGACACCAGCCGCGCATGCGCAGTGGCTCACTCCGGGCCCCTGTAAAGATGTCTGAGCAGGCGGGGAGGGAGCGGAGCGGAGGACCCGAAACAAGCGGACAGAACCCGCGACTCTCCGTGACTTAACCGGCCAAGGTAAGAGTACGAGGCCCCGCAGAGCCGCTCCGACGGCACCGACATGCGGCGGAAGGTTTCGTCCTCCAAATGAGCCGGACTCCCGGTGCGCAGAGCGGCTCAGTTCGTAGTAAAGAGCAGAAAAGCTGTGCAGGACGCGCAGCTCTGTGGCAGGGGCGTGTCCGCCATCTTGTCTGAAGTGGCGCCTAAACAGCAGCTGTCGCTTTGAGCGGAGAGCGAGCGGGTGACGCAAAATGGCCGTTAATGGCGGGACCTAAAGGCGTCCCGTTGTCTTCTCGGTGTTTTTAAGTCACTTTAGCCCGGTTCGGCCCCGCTGTGGACCGAGAGAGAGAGCCGCTGTGTCCGTGTGTTCAGCCCGGGCTCCAGAGGAGCAGCCGCAGCTTTGTGTTGTCCTCCCCCCCTCTCTCCCTCACCTCCTCCTCACCCCCTCCTCCTCTCCTCCTCCGTGTTTGTTTGGAGAGCCGTCCAAGCGCATGCGTGTAACCATAGCGCTCGTTCCTGCGTATGAGAAGGAAAACATCAGGCTTTATTTAATCACTTCACCTCCCAGCGCTCTCATTTCACCACAGTCGATACACTAATACGCTGTTCCCTTATTGACTCCCTTATTATTCCCTTATTTATTCATTTTTGATCAGATTAAAACCTATATCGGTCCGTTTGCCGCCACATTCAGACGGTCTGTGAGTCTGTTCATGTCAATCTGTTATCGTCTGTAACGTTAAGCTACAGCGCCTTCTGTTACTACAGTCACACACCGTCCGTTACTAGTCATATACGTCTGTTACTACAGTCATGCACTGTGCATTACTACAGTTATACACCGTCTGTAACTAGTCATACACCGTCCGTTACTACAGTTATACACCATCCATTACTACAGTCATACACTGAGCGTTACTACAGTTATACATCGTCCGTTACTAGTCACACACCATCCATTACTAGTCATACACCGTCCGTTACTACAGTTATACACCGTCCGTTACTACAGTTATACACCGTCCGTTACTTGTCACACCGTCCGTTGCTACAGTTATACACCGTCCGTTACTACAGTCATACACTGTGCGTTACTACAGTTATACACCGTCCGTTATTACAGTTATACACCGTCCGTTACTAGTCATACACCGTCCGTTACTACAGTTATACACCATCCGTTACTACAGTCATACACCGTCTGTTACTACAGTCATACATCGTCCTACAGTTATACACTGTCCGTTACTACAGTCATACACCGTCCGTTACTACAGTCATACGCCGTCTGTTACTAGTCATACATTGTCCGTTATTTCAATGATACACTGTCCTTTACTGACATCATGCATTGTCCGTTACTATTGTATATTTCTTCATTAATCGATTAATCTGAATATTCCTTATAATCTGTAGGATATATTTAGATTAATTTGTAGGCTAGCTATTGATCCTGATTAATCGATTAATCGTTCAGGCTATAAAGTGTCATAAAACAGTCAGTTTTTCAAAGTCAAATAGATTCAGTTTACTCCAAAACAGAAAATCATTGGAAAAACTGGAACAAGATGGTGTTTGTCATTTAATCAAAATAGTTTCTTATTGATTTGAAGAGTTTTATAACATATCACTTCTTCAAATTCTCACTACGCACCATCAGTGTAACGTTTCTCATTACAAATAGTTTTAACATGACATTGGTTGGTTACAGCAATAAACTTCTTCTGTAATAATACATTTTTATAAAGAGGAAAAAGACACTGTACTGTTTATAAACTCATTTGTCATTTTTCAAGATACAAAGTCAAAAATGTCCCAGTTTCTCCAATGTGTCATTTTATAGACAAAATCATTGGGCAATGAATCCCAAAAGTGATCAGCAGACTAATTGATAATGGAAATATAATCATTAGTTATAACAGAATGTGAATCAGGGTTTAACTGTTTCAAACTCACATTGGTGTAGGGAGTGGCGTATTTCCCATTAAGGAAAGTTGTGTATTTATTTCACTTTTATGATACAATCTAAAATTCAATCCTCAGCAAGTCAGTTGTTCCTCAGTTTAAACAAGAACTGCAACAACTAAGGCACGGTCACACAGGCGCAAAATGAACATTTGCCTCCCATTCCCTTCCATTCTATTCCATGGAGTTCGACTTTGGTAAGCTTTCAGGCGAATATCGCCATGGCAGGCGATGGTCACGAGGCACATCAAATTGAACAATTTAATGCTTAATCCACACACGGTGAAGGAAAGCACATTATTGCCATTGGAGGCGGGGCTCCGTTCAGTCCTATGCAAGTTGCTCAGTGGCGTATGATGCCAAAATGGCTCGACTTTCGTCTGGAAAAATACCCGGATCTTCCGGCGACCTTCCGCATCCATTGGGCCCATCGAACATGCGCAGTAGCGTCCGCTCAGTCACATGACTTGGTCATGGGGTCCAAACGTCACGCCGTTGTCAAGGCTTGCCCTGACGTTACGGTCTGGATCTCATTCACATAAACGGAGGCAGGGAAATAACTCTGGGTTTGGATATTAGTGCGTTTTACAACTTTTAGGACCTAATGATTTAAATAAGGGCTATTAGAGTGTTCGTACTGGGAAGTTGATTCACCTCAAAAAAATTATCCGCTGAGTTACAGACGTCTCTTTCTCAATGTAAGTTTATGGGAAAAAGTCTTTTTGCGCCCAATGGCATCACGTGACTGACATGGAAGTCGTAATACCGCCGCTTGGCCGCTACGATTTTGGGATCAACGACTGGCGCACTTCCTGGGGGCTTGGTTGAAGCATGGTGGAATTAGCAATATAGCTAGCAGATAGCTGGCTGGTTTCCACCAGGCTTTGGTGCTGCACTGATTATGGAAAATGAGCCAGACAGCAGGCTTGTGACCAGCAGCAGCGCCGGGTCTAAATGGTCCTTCCGCTTGGGTAATAGCTACCAAGCTAACTAGCCAGCCAGCTGTCTCCGGGAGCTGCGTCTGCTCTCTTCTCCGCGAGCTGCAACCACACCACTGACGTGGGATCTGTTGTCAACATAACAACTAACAACAATCGCATTTTTCTTTTGTACTAGTCAAATTACCAAAGCAAGCAGTTAATTTACCCTTCTACTCCTATTTTATTTCTGTGATCTCACCCCTGTTTTATTTTGAAAGTTAAAGTGTGTCTTCCTGTCCAGGCAGGTCGATGTCATTCTGACGAGCAGCTGAGATGTCCAATGACAGCCAGGGATCGGTGAAGGGGGAGGCGACCATGATGCCGTCTCCCTCTGGCTCCGCCTCCTCTCAGGGACCGCCCCTATCTCCGTCCACCACCTCCAAACCACCTGAGCTCCCAGGTACAACTGTCTGTCTCTCTAACTGTCTGAGCTCACAGGTACACCTGTCTGTCTCTCTGCCTGCCTGTCTGAACTACAAGCTACACCTGTCTGTCTCTCTGACCTGTTTCTCTCTCTCTCTGTCTCTCTGACAGATGAACTGGTCCAGGCTGGATGGTCTAAGTG
The DNA here is from genome assembly GCA_916701665.1 of Sebastiscus tertius. Taxonomy (NCBI): domain Eukaryota; kingdom Metazoa; phylum Chordata; class Actinopteri; order Perciformes; family Sebastidae; genus Sebastiscus; species Sebastiscus tertius. Next base: position 63,141 of record CAKAOH010040470.1, read on the forward strand.
CTGGTCTCGGAGGGAGAACCGACCGTATTATTTCAACAGATTCACCAACCAGAGCCTGTGGGAGGTCCCAGTTCTGGGTCAGCATGATGTCATCGTGAGTAATGTCACTGGTTCTTTTAATGTGTGAAAGGACAGGTGCATGCAGGTGTTTTAACAACAGCAAGCAAGTTAGTTATTGTAGTTTGTCAGCATGTGGATCTGATTAAGATACTTCACAGACTGTTATAGTTTGGGTCATACTCTTGAATATTTTAGTCTCTCCATCACCAATGAATGTGAATAAATCCACTTAGAAATCATAGAAAAAAGATGCTGCAGACCTTGCCTGAGAATCATCATGTTTTAAAGTTTTCTTCAGTATCAAAGTTATCCAGTGATAGCTGTCTGTACATCCATGCTACACTGCAAACAGGAGCTGCTAAAAGTTAATATGTAGTACATAATGTATACAGTTAGTATGTACTTTGAACTGAGACTGTCTGTCTGTTTGTATGAAGTCTGATCCATTAGGTCTGAATACAGCTCCAGCAGAGGGTGGAGAGAGTAACCTAGGTAACGGTCAGAGGAAGAGGAGGAGCTCTGAGGAGCAGGGGGCGGGGCCCAACAGCATCAAACGAGTCAAGGTAAAAAAAAATGATCATGGATCAGTTTACGACATTAAAGCTGACATTTAAAGTAATCACTGGTGTGCAGTGCATTGTGGGAAACTGCACACTCAAATTTACTTAATAATCTGACCTGTTGTTTCCAGGTTGAGCCCACCACGCCCATCTCTCCCAGCACCCCCGGGGTCAAACCCTGGAACTCTGCCCCTGAGGACAAACAGGCCCAACCAGCCACGCCCACAACCCCAAGCCCCGCCCCTGCTCCATACAGACCAGCAGTGTGAGTGCTGAGGCCATGTCCCTCCCCTTTAGCATCTTTAGCTTCTCTGTTGATAGCAGTTTTGAGGTTTGACGTTTATGTTGTTGAAGTTGTTTATTGTTGTTGTTTTCAGTATCTACTGGGACCTGGACACCCAGACCAATGCTGTGATCAGAGAGCATCCCCCCGCCAACCACCTGCCCCCCCACCCTGAGATCGAGCTGCAGAGAGCTCAGCTGGTCACCAAACTTAGGCAACACTACCACGAACTGTGCCACCAGAGAGAAGGTACCCTCACACCTGATGATTCACTGTTGATAAACAAACAGCTTTACGTAGCTCTTAGATGGTCGGGCCATCGCTGTGAGTAAGGGTTCATGTCCACAGCCTCCATCCTCTCCACGCTTCCCATTCATTTTCCATGTAAGCAGCCATGCAGTGCATTCTGGTAACGTGGGAGCGTGATTCGAAAAACAGGGCGTCACGTTGGCCGCTCCTCATTTGCATAAAGTTGAGGTCTAGGCTACTTTATGCAAATAATGGGCGTTCGCTACGACTCGCCGCCTCTTGAAACTCCATAGAAACTTTTAAATTAACCCTTGTTGATCCTAAATAAAGACAGATTCAGAAACTCCATGGCTCACTTCTTGCATAAAATGTTTACAGAAACACATTTTGGAGAACTATTTTCGTAATGTCGGAGAAGAAAGTTTCAAAACAAGTTGCAATGTTGGTTCCAGTTTGAAAGCTGGGGGCAGCAGCCCATGAGGGTACGCGTTCGTCCAATCGGGTGCCTTGTGTCTAGTGGCAGCCCATCAAGCGTCCAATGCTCAGGAAGCAAGGCGATCCCTTGCGATAAAAAACGCCCTCGTGGACATGTACCATAAGGGTGCTCCGATAAGGATCACTGATTGCTGGAAGCAGTATCAGCCAATACCGATCACCGGGTCTATTTCAAGCCTTCTATTTATCAGTTTAGTTTTTGTTTTTCTGAAAGGATAAAGTTTTTATTTAGTATCAGTGTCTCAACTGTACAGTGTCAGTTTAGTGTCAGTTTTAGTTTACTATACTAACCCTGGGCAGTACCTCTGCGGCCCACTAGATGGCGCTCTGAGGCTCACCAATGGGCCCTGGCCCAGTGGTTGAGAGTGGCTGCTCTAGGGTAATGATACCTTCTGAAAGTCAATGTGCTGCATGGAAGCGAATTGTAAGTCTGTCTGTGTCTGTCTGTCTGTGGTTCAGGTATTGATCCGCCCCGGGAGTCGTTCAACCGTTGGCTACTGGAGAGGAAAGTGATCGACAAAGGTCACGACCCCTTACTGCCGAGTGACTGCGACCCCGTCATCTCCCCGTCCATGTTCAGAGAGGTCATGAACGACATTCCCATCAGGTACCTGTCTGTCTGTCTGTCTGTCAGTTAGTTACTTCAAACTCTGCACACTAAAGTGTCTGTATTGAAAAAGTGTCTCCTTACCTGTTTTGATTATCTATTTTTATATTGGTTATGTATTAATATCTGTGTGTGTGTCTAAGGTTGTCGCGTATCAAGTACAAAGAGGAGGCCCGGAAGCTACTGTTTAAATACGCTGAAGCTGCCAAGAAGATGATTGACTCCAGGTAGGTCACAACAGACCTTTTAAAAGTACTGACTTCGGTACCCAAGTTTAATTGTCACCAATACCCAATCCAGCTATCTGAATCAGTACTGGCCTAATATCCGACCAATCGGTATTGGTGCATTCCTAGAGCGTTATTTAGCCCCCGTCTTGTCAAGCTAGTATGACATGGTTGGTACCAATAGATTTCTTAGGTTTCTAATTTCATGTGATGCCGGTATCTTCAGCTTCTAGCTTTAAGACTGAGCCTGCTACAACCTCTGAAAGACAGAACAGAGGCCGGACGGGTTGGCAGATTTTTAAGAGGTTAATGCTCTGAATGTTGTATAGAGAAATAAAGCTGCAAATAACAATTATTTTCATTGTCGATTAATCTGTTGATTATTTTCTTGATTACTCAATTAGTTGTTTGGTCTAAAAAATGTCAGAAAATGGTGAAACATGTTAAACAGTGTTTCTCCCAAGTCTTCTCCTAATCGATTAATCTTTGCAGCTCTATAGAGAACCTTTAACCTTTGACCTCTGACCTGTACAGGAATGCGAGTCCAGAAAGCAGGAAGGTGGTGAAGTGGAACGCTGAAGACACCATGAGCTGGCTGCGCCGAGATCACTCTGCCAGCAAGGAGGACTACATGGTAACCTTTGACCCTTGACCTCTTCTGGTTTTTACTGTGTAAATTCTTCTTAGGATGTCTAGTCTGGCTGTTTCATGACGAACACCGTGTTCGTGCACAAGCTGGTTCATGAATGTACCTGGTTCCAGAGCACCTTAGGTCAAAGATCAATGATCAACTTTGTAGTCATATCATCAGATCTGCAGTGGGGCCGGCTGTTGGGCAGACCCGGTAAACCCGAATGTATGTAGCGAGGCTGGGCTGGGCTGGCTGTGACCCGTATAAGCGAACTCCCACCTCTGTAAGAAATGTCTGCGATGTTGAAAGGATGGGTTCATGGAGTCTAAGGGGGTCATGTTCAGATTTTCCATTGGGGGAGCAGCTGTTATGAGTTGTGGCCAGAGGGTTCTTGGTGCCTGTTGTGGCAGCAACCAAAGAACCTGCTGGTGGACAGCAGCTGTGAAGGAGTCCTTTCAGGTTGGTCGGACTAGAGGACTCCTGAAGCAGCAGACCGATATCGGAAGCACTGCAGCTGCTGTGGTCACAAAAACTCTGGTGTTAGTTTACAGAGATCATGGACATTTTGGGGATGTCTTGGTTGAGACACCTCTTAAATGTCTAGTGGAGGTCGGAGACAGTACCTTAGGACTGGCAGATCGGGTTGGTTGTTCCCATATTTAATAGGGGGGACTGGAGAATGAGCCCCAACTATCAGGGTATCCCATTGCTCAGCCTCCCTGGGAAAGATGATGTCAAGCTGCTGAAAAGAGACTCTGGCTGATTGTTGAATCTCAGATTCAAGAGGACTGATGTGGATTATGTCCTGATCAGGGCTCTAAACTAACCATCCTCCCAGAACTGTCCCGTAATACAACCCAAGCCGTCCCAAAATGAATGTGGACCGTCCCAAATTTTAAATCTTATCATTAGTTAATTATTCAAAGTGACCTTTAACATATATCGAACATCAAAAGTGGTTTATTTTTGTTCATTAATTTATAATTGATCCCCAAAAAAAATATTTTAAAAAGTCATTTTTTAAAAAAACTTTTTATTATTTGCATGTTTGTTTTGATGTTAACAATGCAGCTAAGTTAAAATAAATACAAAT
>CAKAOH010040471.1:0-80809 GCA_916701665.1 Sebastiscus tertius
TCTCAACATGGTACATATACCTACCAAATGTCATACATCTAGGTGAAAGCATATATATATATATATATACATATATATATATATATATGTATAAGACAGAGGTTATAGCCGACAGATTCTAAAGCACCCTGAGGCAAATGATTTGATGATATTGGCTTATATAAATAAAATTGACTTGACTTAACTTGACTTGACAGGGGCTTGCTTTTTAATGTAGAGTAAGGAAATAGCACCCTTTCATGCTGCATTAAAAAATTAAAAGTCTGAACAATGGGGAGGGGGGGGCGTCATAGAAGGGCAGTGAAGTCCAACAATTATTTATGTAGGAAGTCACATACTTGAAGAACTTTGAGTGGAGGTGGTGGAGCACGTAGGACAGTAAGAAGGACAAAAAACAAGATGGAGAGGAGAAGACGAAAAAAATTAGATTCAAAGCAAGAAAAGGGCGTGCGTCCTTGGCTGGAAGGCAGCGTGTTGTCCAAACAGACTGAAATAGAAGCAGTCATTATTCCCTGTACTGTTCTGACTGTTAACTGACTGTCTGTCTGTCTGTCTGTCTGATTGTCTGACTGTCTGTCTGATTGATTGTCTGGCTGTCTGGTTGTCCCTCTCTTACTGACTGGCTGACTGACTTTCTGTGCTGTGCTCATAATGCCCTGTGGTCAGTTTGCAGAGATGCAGACTGCAGGGTGGAGCTGCCTTCACTCTAACCACAGACACACACATGCACACACACACACACACACACACACACACACACACACACACACAGATGTGATTCCCTCTTGATCTGGAGCTGAACTGTTGGCAGCTTCAGTCTCAGTCCAGTCAGGATGCTGCAACAAGCGAATGCAGGCCAGGCAGTTTGGACTCTTGAACTGTGTGTGGCACAAACCTGGAGGAGCAGCGGTCAGAATTGACTATTATGATCCATTCACATGCATGCAACAGGTGGGAAAATCGGCATCATCTATACAAGTTTTTACAATGTAAACACACTTCATGTGGTCTGCAACATCAGCTGACAAAGACGGGTGGAGGAGTGATGGCCTCTGGTGTTGGCTAGTAAATCTTGAATATATGATTGGCACCACCAAGTCCTCCAACCCCCTAGGACCACATGGGTTGTTTGTTTCCACCTTCTAATACGACCCAACAGCCCGTTTACAGACACTTTGTCACAGGCGTTGGCGTTCGATACCGCCGCACGAGGCACTTTTTAGCGCCGGTATGCGACGCATCGAGCATTCCATTAACTACAACGTAAACCCATCTGCGGTGAAGTAGTTTAACAAGACTCGGTCAAAACTGAGTATGTGGCTGGACCGTGTATGATCAGTCTGTGAATTTGTGGCTAAATTGTTACACAAATAGTCAGTGGTCATGTCTACAATGTTAAATCCAGCGGTACATGTCCACCAGCTCCGGCGAGGAGAGGACGCCCCGCTCCAATCGAATGTCTGTTCAAGCAGTGATCTACCCTATCGTTGAATGCACCTGATTGGTCCCTGGTTTTCTGCTTGCCGTTGCAAACATGAAACAACATGGCGGCCTGCTCGTAAACATTCTGTCATTCCGTCTAAACAATCCAACAAAATCTACTTCTGAAAACATTTTAAGAGAGAAATAGGCGATGATGCCACTGCTGAATCTGGTTTCATTTTAGAACTAGATTGCCTAGTTTCACAGCTTGGTCCAAGTTTTGTGAGCTGGACGTGTCGCACTGGACGGGCTCATTTGCAAAAAGAACTGTTCCCCGCCTTTTCATTTTGAAAGAGCAACGGCCAATGAGGAAACTCCAACACTCAGCCAAACAATCGCACAACTTCACTGCTCAGTCACTCAGTCACTCAGTGACAGACTTTTGCTTTTGTAGGGCTGGTCTTCCGCAGTCCAGCCAAAACGAGCAAAAGAGACACACCGGACGGGCGGGACGGGAGGTGGATGGGTCCAACAAACACAGGGCTTTCATCCAGGAGACCACTGTTCCAGTCCCATCCGTTTCACTTTCACTTTGCAATCAGCTGATCGTTCATGACCTAAATTGACATCCCTACCTGTGTCAAGAGATCAACAAGTCCTCGTACTTGTAACGGTCACAGTTTTAAACACATGGCCACAGTTTGGTTAGATTTAGGCAACAAAACTGCTTGGTTAGGTTTAAGAAAAGGTCATGGTTTTAAAATAAGTACATTTGTTACATAACTTAAGTTATGTACGTAAGCTTCTCACTAAGTAGAAGTCAACTTGTATAGTTTCTATACGCTGTGTGCACAGTGTGTCAGTCTTTAGCCATGCTACTGGCAATGGGTTGGCAATGTTGGTTCAATCCAGCACCTTGGTCTAGACTAAAACGTCTGGACAATTATTGAATGGATTGACAAGAAATTTTGAAGACATTCCTGGTTCCCAGAGGATTAAGCCAATACTGGTTTTGGTGATCCCCTGACTTCTCTTCTGACGCCACCATGAGGTTGACATGGCATGTGGTTTTGACTAAAATCTATTGGATGGATTGACATCATACTTGGTACATTTGGTACTTGTTACCCTCAAGATCAATTTGAATAACTTTATTGATGCTTTAGAGCACCATCACCACATGGTAAATGGTAAATGGACTTGCATTTATATCGTGCTTTCTAGTCTTCCGAACACTCAAAGCGCTTTACACTACATGTCAGTATTCACCCATTCACACATACATTCATACACTGATGGCAGAGGCTGCTAAGGTGCCAACTTTGCCCATTAGGATCTAATCTAAAATACTCATTCACACACCAATGCCTGAGCAATGCCTGAGCAATTTGGGGTTAAGTGTCTTCCTCAAGGACACATCAACATGTGACCCGGAGCAGCCTGGGATCAAACCACCGACCCTCCGATTGGTGGACGACCTGTTCTACCCTCTGAGCCACAGCCGCCACATGTGTCCAATACTTTGATTTATGACCAAATACCTGCCGAACTAATGACATTCCCATAAGCTTCAGCTGTACTTTGTGTTTAGTGCTAATTAGCGACATGTTAGCATGCTAACAAAGGATAGATGAATCTGTTTAAACACCATCAGCAAGATAGCCTTCTTATACTTAAATCACAGTTTCTAGTAGGGCTGTAAAAGTTATACGCGATAATAACACGTAACCAATCTCTGTAACTTGTGATTTTTAATTAGTACTGGACTCAGTTTTAAAGCTAGAGTGAAGATATTGGTATCGTATGAAACTATGAAACCTGATGAATCCATTGGTACCAATCAGGTCATACTAGCTTTTTTTGTCAAAGAAAAACTGTCATGGCGATTTTCAAAGGGGTCCCTTGACCTACGGCCTCCAGATATGTGAATGTAAATTCCTGGCCACAGCACGCTTGGTGGATCTTGTTGGGTCTATAAACTATGGTGTACGGTCTAAGACCTGCTCTATATATAAAGCGTCTTGAGATAACTTCTGCTGTGATTTGACACTATATAAAAATAAATTGAATTGAATTGAATTAAATGGGTTCTGTGGGTACCCATGAGTCTCCCCTTTACAGACATGCCCACTTTATGATAATCACATGCAGTTTGGGGCAAGTCATAGTCAAGTCAGCACACTGACACACTGACAGATGTTGTTGCCGGATGGGCTGCAGTTTGCCATGTTATGATTGGAGCATATTTTTTATGCTAAATGCAGTACCTGTGAGGGTTTCTGGACAATATCTGTCATTGAAATGTTGTCATTTCCCACTCCCATGTTGATAAGAGTATTAAATACTTGACAAATCTCCCTTTAAAGGTCCCATATTGTAAAAAGTGAGATTTTCATGTCTTTTATATTATAAAGCAGGTTTAAGTGCTTTATAAATACTGTTAAACTATCAAAACACTCATTATACGGAGAAATACACACAGCACATATTCAGAAATTGTGCGTTTGAAATAAGCCGATTCCATTTGTGATGTCACAAATATACAATATTTAGACCATTACACGGCTTTAAACATAAACATTTTAAATGTGTCCCACTTTATTTCCTGTTGCAGTGGATGTGAATAACATCCTATGGGATACGATATGGGACCTTTAAGTCATATTTTGAACAGATAAGAAATGTGATTAATTGCGATTAAATATTTGAATCAATTGACAGCCCTAGTTTAAACACCAACAGCGGGATTGCCTTCTTTTACTTAAATCACAGTTTGAAGTTATTTGGGAATGATGTGAGCGAGGGGTTAGTCAGAAGCTGGTTGGATAGAATTCTGCCTCAAGTAAAGAGGAAACACCAGACATTAGACCTAATACAGTAGTGCTTGCAGATGTTAGCTGCCTTTGTATGTGTGTGTGTGTGTATGTGTGTGTGTGGATGGAGAAGATGTATAAAGTAAGGACATCTTTTACACTCAAGTTCGGGCATCCATCAACACAAATCTACCCTAAGAGATTATAAATATCAGTCTGCACATGCCGGCAGACTGTACAGTTACAGATTAGAAAGTGAAGTAGTTCATGTGAGTTCAGAACGGCAGTGGAGTGCCGGTAAATGCAGAGATGTAATTATTTTGGGCCTCGACATTTTGAAACTCTTAACACAAACATTTGAGGAGAACAAAACAACTGTGGTGAGCTGGACTTGATCTGAATTTGTCGTCACTGCACGCTTTAATGTATTTAAAGTTAATTTGATGGATCTGAAGTGAATTTCACGGCATGAGATTTAACTGAACACGCGTTGAATTAAACTGAACGGAACTGTACAGTAGCAGCCTCTTTGATGTTGTTCTGTTGTCGACTTTGCACTTCCTCTCAGGTTGTAAAACCTCAGTACACAGCTGTCTGTCATCACACACAGCGAGACAGCCTCTGTGTGTGTGTGTGTGTGTGTGTGTGTGTGTGTGTGTAGGTATGTGTGTGAGAGAAAGAGAGAGAGAGAGAGAGAGAGAGAGAGAGAGAGAGGGAGGATGAAAAGGATAGCCTACCTGCTGCTTTCTCATTACTGCCTTTGAGAGCCTCAGCAGTGTGTGTGTGTGTGTAATGGGCTCTTTATGAACGGAAGCTATTGGCTGTTTGAAGTTAACGCTACTGGCGAAGACGGGAGAGGAGACGACTTTAGGGTTTATACGGAGTGTGTGTGTGTGTGTGTATAAACGGGCCTCCGCCTAATAATCATTTACCACAAGTGTGTGTATGCTAGGAACGGGAGGTTTACACCTAATAATCGGGTTTCGCCCGAGTGGGTATGTGTGTGTGTGTGTGTGTGTGTGTGTGTGTATTTCTGTGTGTGTATAAGGGCTGTCACAATATAAATTTTTCTCAATACGATTATCACGGCAAAAAATATCACAATAACCATATTATCGCGATATCATTAGAAAAATTACGCAATCACTTAAAATACATCTTTATCTTTATTTGGTCCAACGTTTGTCTGTTTTCTTTCCAAAACAACAGATACCAGTGTGTTTTACATGTCAGAGAGCGTGTCTGAACTGAATAAACATGTAGAATATCATAAATAGGCTGAGCTGACCTGCTCCTTTCTCTCTCCCTGATGATTTCTCACATTTCTTGGATGCTGCTGCCTGACCACAAGAAAAGAACCAGCTGTCACTGATGTTGAACAGACCTCAATTAAGTTAGCCAACTTTACTTAGCACATACATTAGCTAGCTAGCTAACATAGTCATTCACTATCACCGGTGGGGTCCCAGCTAGCCAACACCGCCCAGCTCCAGCCGGTTGAAGCCGGGCGGTGTTGGCCAGCCGAGACCCGCCGGTGGTGACGGGTGGCTCGGTCGGTTGGAGCCAGGTGATGTTGGCGAAGCGGAACCCACCAGTGATAGCAAACGACCCAGCCAGGAAAAGCCAAGCAATTCCGCCGACCGGTTCACTATCACTGGCGGGTCTCGGTCAGCTAGCATTGCTTGGCTTCTAGCCGAGCCAGCCATCCAACACCACCCAGCATTAGCTGGCTAGCTAACGTTAGCCCCCCAATTAATGTATTCACTTTTTTCCTTTTTTGAAGAACATAAACCATGAAAAGAGAGATTCAATATTTTCACATCAAGTTCCACAATGGACACATAACACATAATATGAAAATAGCCTTAGGAGGAGGATTGTTAATTCCTCCAGCATTCTTATGCTGCTGAGAAGCTAATGCTAAATGGACTCCCAATTATACAGCACTTTTCTAGTCTTCTGACCACTTAAAGCGCTTTACACTACATGTCAGCATTCACCCATTTAACACACCCATTCAACACACCCATTCACACACTCATTCATACACTGATGGCTGAAGATGCCATACAAGGTGCCAACCTGCCAATCAAGTTCTCATCTAAATAATATATTCACACACCGATGGCTCAGCCTTCAGGAACAATTTGGGGTTAAGCATCTTGCTCAAGGACACTTCGGCATGTGGACTGGAGGAGCCGGGGATCGAAGCGCCGACCTTCTGTTTTATGGGCGACCCGCTCTACCTCTGAGCCACAGCCGCCCCACTGGTAGATGAAGTGAGGACCAGGGTATGTACGGGCAGACCTAGACCAATACAGTTCTACAGTTCTTTGAAAATCACTGATATAGACAGTGAAGGGAACAAAACAGCCTGAGCAGAGAGTTGTGTCTTGTCACACACATGTCTCAGAGTTACATTTGTAGAAATAGAGTTTCCGTGAGACAAACGAGTGACAGACATCAAAAACGCTAAAGAAAGACTTCAAATTGCCCTTAATGATGTAATCTGATAATGATGTGTGTGTGACAGGCCTGTGAGCAGGACTGACTATACTCTATACTGCCACCTGCCACCTACTGGAATTACAAGTGAGAGAGAGAGAGGGAGTTGGAATCAGTTTAATCTCAAAGAACATTATAAAGGAATTTCCTGGGTTGAGAGAGATAGAGAGAAAGAGAGAGAGGCAGTGGTGAGATGAAGGGTTTGTTAGTCCACAGTCTTCTTCTTCTCTCTCTCTGCCATAAAAACGGATAATTGTAGGCCTCGTGCTGGTTTGGGAAGCAAAAGGAGGGACGGACGAAGACGCAGTGATTGAGAGCAAAAAAGAAAGAGAGAGAGAGGGAAGCCACGTCCACATATATGACTCATTCTCTCTCCCTCCCCCTGCTCTATAACTCTTCCTCTATGACACTCTACCGCTCTCTCTCTCTCTCTCTCTCTCTCTCTCTCTCTCTCTCTCTGTCTGTCAATGAGGTCAAACTGAACTCAGAGCTGCACTGATTTACCCAGAAAATACTTCCAATACTGCTACTGATAGCAGTAATAGTAGTATCAATATCCCCTGGAATAGTAGTTTTAGTAGCATTAGGAGGGACAGTAGTAGTATTGAGAGCATTACTTCTACAGCAGTGTGAGTAGTAGCATGTTTGAATGTTAGGGCCATGAGGTGCCCCTGAGCAAGGCACTGAAGCCCCCCGTGCAGCAGGTTCAACTATACACACAGTCAGACACATCGTCAGTTTTTAATGTGCTTGCCAAGGTAAACTCAGACAGGCTTGAGGGGGGTGTCTGGCATCTAAATGTATGTGTATGTGGCATATTCTAAATGGTAACCACAAGAAATAACAACAGAAAACATAAACCAACAAAATTAAAGTGGGCAAAATCATACAAGCATATATGAAATTAAGACATTATACCAAAGGTGCATTGAGTGAGTTTTTGCCTTGCATTATGAAGGTCGCAGAATGTCATTTAGATACTGTAGTTAAGCGCAAAAACAACCTCACTCTCTAGAAGAGAACATCAACAACCACTGCAGTTTGTAGCATTGTTTTTAATATTTTTTTGAATACTTTTTATTTGATAGTTGTAATCCCTTACAAGTTCTTTGCTAGTGGGAAGTAAATGTGCACTACGGGGTGTACAACAATTGTGCAGCTCTCTCTTTGCTGTAAAATATTTCTACCTTTTTGTATGTTCTTCTTTCATCCATACCAGTGCTGTCTGCTTTTGGGATGCTTTAATCTGTTGTTAATTCTGTAAGAAGTATTAGGGGTTTGATTGATGTAGTTGAATGCCTGTGGCACGTGTTGTGGTGTCCATTAACCCTTTTTATTTAGTTGGAAAGAGAGATAACTGGTTGCTCGGTGTGTTCAGTCGTAAGGCAAAACGTGTCGGGTGCTCTTGGAAAACGGGGAAAAAATCAAGGTAAACAGGGAGGCAATCCGGGCACTGCAAAATATCAAAAAAGTAGCCTTAAAAAAACCTTTATTTTAGTGGCTAAATCATTTAAAAACCAACATGTTTCGACCGCTGTAAGTCTTCGTCAGGGCTTACGAAGGGTAAGGCTGTTTGAAAGCCCTGACGAAGACAGTTGTCGAAACATGTTGGATGCGCGACTCAGACAGTGCAAGCAAAACCCCGTGGCGCAATGAAAGTGAGGGCGGACGCGCGCCGGCTGAGGTGGGATCCCGGCCCAGCGTAAAGTGATATCGGAGCCGTTGTATCGGAGCCGTTTTGCAAATATGAGTAAGAGTACATGAGCACAGTATGGGACCCGATACCCGGTACTGGTATCAGTATCGGTGCATCCCTAGTTTTATTGTTATCATCCACATGTTGCATGCAACAAGCTATCTCGGTAGTTGTAATAAAGTAATTTTGCCCTAAGGTCTGAAATCTCTCTGCATGTTTTAGAAACTTACATAGTTGACTGGTGAGTGATGAGCTGTGGAGTTTGGTGCAAACCACAGACAGACAGACAGACGGTTCAGATGGGGCAGTGTCTTCCTCACGGCTATACGTCTGGAGAGAGAGACCCTCCCTCCTGTCACAATGCTACTTCTGAGACATCACCCATCTGCAGCCAATCACATGCTCGCAATAAATGTTTAGCATGTTTTTACATTTGCAGGGTGTGTTGGCTCAGCTGTAGGCGTGACGCCGAGGGGTGTAACAGTAACGTGGCGATCATCCAAACAACGTGTCCTTGTGTAGAAAGAAAGGGGGGACAATGGAAATGAAAGAGAGTGAAAGATAAAGAACGGAATGAAGAAGTAAAGTTCTTAAATAGAGGAAGTGTTGGATTGAAAAGAAGAGTTGATGAGGCCAGCTGAGAGTTAACGAATGGAAAAGCAGACTGAGGAGTGACTCAGTACAGCCAGAGAGAGAGAGAGGAATGTTTAACACACTTTATGTCTCTCTGTTGCACTTACTTTCTCTGTTTCCTAACATGCAAAGAATATCAAACCCATCCCCCCCTCTCCTAACACACACACACAGGGAGTAGACAGGCTGAGGATGGAAACTATGAGCACAGTGCTGCTGCCAGACAGCAGAGAGAGAGAAATGATCCACAGAAGGAAAATATCCAGTTGTGCTCTGACTCAGGTTATTCTATTCTTTTCTATTCTGTTTGATTCAAGAAATAAAAGGGAATGATGTAGAATCACAGAGGGAATGCTGTGAGACTTTGATTACAATGTGGTTACATTATCATATATAATGAGAATTGTTTAGAGTTGAATTCAATTCATGTACTCATATGTAAGCAGACATGGCTGCACGTCCAGACAATACCCCACCCCCCCGGGCAGGGTGTTATGATGATGATGATGATAAGGTTGCCTTAATTGGTATGGAATACTAGCATGCAATCAGCATCTCTTGATTCAAAGAGAAAGTTGAGTCTGCTGATATCAGACAGCGTTCTGATCCTGCTTTTCCTGGAACAAACACATCGTCCACTGATGATGCAGTTTATCGTGAAATGCTCCAATAAATACATTTGATTCAAAGCGGTCCCTTGACCTCTGACCTCCAGATCAGTGAATGTAAATGGGTTCTTTGGGTACCCACGAGTCTCCCCTTTACAGACATGCCCACTTTATGATAATCACATGCAGTTTGGGGCAAGTCATAGTCAAGTCAGCACACTGACACACTGACAGCTGTTGTTGTCTGTTGGGCTGCAGTTTGCCATGTTGTGATTTTAGCATATTGTTTTATTCTAAATGCAGTACCTGTGAGGGTTTCTGGACAATATCTGTCATTGTTTTGTGTTGTTAATTGATTTACAATAATAAATATATACATACATTTACATAAAGCAGCATATTTGTCCACTCCCATGTTGATAAGAGGATTAAATACTTGACAAATCTCTCTTTAAGGTTCATTTTGAACAGATAAAAAGTGTAATTCATTTTTGTTTAATTGCAATTAACTATGGACACAATCATGCAATTCATTGCGATGACATATTTGAATCGAATGACAGGCCTAATTATTTTACATCATAGCATTTATTTTGTTATCCGTCTCTGCTTGCCATTATTTGTTCTGCACTAAACAACAAATCTTGTGAAAACTGATGAAAAGTTACCAAAGTTATAAAGTTATTATAAAGGATTTATGGATGTTCATCCTCAGTAGACATCGGAAATCCTGCCAACACTGCAGAGAGTGAGTTAGCAGTGTGTGTACGAATATTACAGCAAAAATGTATATACTGTTCTTATACACGCACGTACTTGCATACACTCCGGGGAGCCATTAAACCTCCACATGACTGTGAGCATGCTGTCCTGTTTGGTCAGAGAATACAAATACAATATATGAAAATTCATACATTGCTAATCTACAGCTCATTACTACAGCCACCGACATGATCAGTTATGTTTTCCACTGTTCCTCTGTGATGGAGAGCTCTTCTGCATCACTATTGGACTTTGTGTTAATACAATGTGTTTGTGTGACAGAGAGAAAGAGCAAATTAGGTGTGTGTGTGTTTTAATGACATGTCATAACCTCCTGCTGTCCTCCCTTTCCTGTGTAGTAAATCCACAGCCTCCAGTCTCCCGTCACACCTGTGTGTGTGTTTATGTGTATATCTTCACCTCATGGTGCGCTTAGGCGCCATTTGCATGCATTTTAAAAGGTAATCCTGCTGTGTGCTGACTCCAGAGGTGATGTTAAATTTGAGCTTAACTCATTAAGCTAGGCTCACAAGGTACGCAGACCAAAACCATAAAAGAAACATGGTCCAGTAAGGCTGATTAGAGTGATAGATCCATGTGTCTGTAGGCTTATAATACTATGACCGGATTGTACAACTCTGGAAAGTTATCAGCAACAGCTACAATCATTTTATCCACCGTCTCAACTGAAGTGACATAAACAGCAGAAACACCCTTTAATGTTACAAAGTAAACTACCAGGAACATGATCTGATGTCACACTGTTGTCAGAAGATAACAACAAAACATTGTTTGCAGAGGTACTTTCTGATCTCTCAAAAAAGACTTAATATATGGATACCCTAGTGTTGACCTGCCAGCCCCTACTGGATATTAATTGTTCAATTCCTAAATTATCTTTGGAAGCACTTGCATTTACAGGTGATATTAATAAGGGTTCTCATTGTCTTGATTCTGCTGTCAACAAACATCTCAGGTTAATTGAAGCGTTGCAGGATGCTCTAGGCCAGGGGTCAGCAACCTTTACTATCAAAAGAGACACTTTAGGCAAAAAAATAAATAAACAAATCTTTCTGGAGCCGTAAAACATTTGAGCATTGTGATGAAGGTAACACAGCTTATAGTCTAAGAGAGAGTATTAGGGTCACATAGGGAAGAAAATCTGAGATTTCCAGACTAAAGTCATAATATCACGAGAAAAAAGTTGTAATATTACAAGAATAAAGTCATAACTTAACGAAAAAAAAGTCGTAATATTACGAGAATAAAGTCATATCTTAACGAGAAAAAAAAGTCATAATATTACGAGAATAATTTCATAACTTTACGAAGAAAAAGAAAATAACACTTAAAATGACTACTTTATAATATTATGACTTTATTCTCATAATATTATGACGTTATTCTATTCTTTACCTCAGATTTATTTATTTTCCTCAACGTGTCCCTAATACTCCGTCTCACCATCGTACCATAGACCTACAACAATGATAAATAAAAATGAAAATGTAAACAAAAAAACAGTTATTCATTTCCATGTTTATAAATCCACAGGGAGCCACTGGAGAGGAGCTGAAGAGCTGCATGTGGCTCCGGAGCCGCAGGTTGCAGACCCCTGCTCTAGGCAAATAGTTGCTCAAATTGCAGCCCGGAGGCCAATGGCAGGGTTCAGAAACATTTTATGCGCCCCCCGGAAATGACATGAAATGCATGCATTATACTGTATTTTAATCATCCATGATCCATTTCAGTACTTTAACTTTTCAATAGCCTACATTTAATACACTACTCGGCTAGTGCGTCGAATGTAACAACAGGTTAGGAATGATGACTTGTAGAAAGCTACCTCGCGATGGTCGTGGGAATTACATTCTGCCATCAGTGCTTTTAGTCAAAGTTAGCGATTTCGGTGGCAACTTGCAACTGCTATTTTCTTGTGCAGCCCACAATCTTATGCTGGCTCTCTAAATTGGCACCCAGTCACCAAAACCTTGAGAATCCCTGCTCTAGGGGTGCCATGCCATTATTCCGACGGCCCATTATTCCGAATCCCCAATAGTCCAAAAAATGTCCCAACAGCCCGTTATCCCGAACAGAAGCACATAGCAAATCATTATGCAAAATAACGTCATCGGACCTTCCCTGTGATATTATCTTTCCTGGCAAAGGCATGATCCGCCCTACTCTGCCTCTGATTGGCTTTCCCTGATATTCTCACCCTAAACCACATGCAGTTTGGGGCAAGTCATAGTCAAGTCAGCACACTGACACACTGACAGCTGATACATTTACATAAAGCAGCATATTTTCCCACTCCCATTTTGATAAGAGCAGGTTATGACATACTTGAGAAATTTCTCTTAAGGAACATTTGAAAGAGATAAAAACTGTGCAATTAATTTGCGATTAATCGTGATTAACTATGGACAATCATGCGATTAAAGGTGTTGAAGTGCAGAATCAAAAGACAGTGATACCGGGTGGATGTGGCTGTAGGAGGGGAGAGAGACAGTGAGCACATGGAGCAGCTTTTATAGCCTAGAAGGCCCAGGTGAGCCCAATCAGCGTCACAAATGCTTTGGGTCATTTAACACACATCATATCGGATCACTTTATTTAGAGTCCATGTAAAGAGTTAAGTTGGAATCTCTAATCAAAATGATTTAAATCGGGTTGAAGAAATATTACCCGTGTAACCGCAGCTATTGTCTCCCTGATAGATGTGTTGTGCATTCCTCATTGCATTAGACGGTATGTTACAGTCTTATATGTGATCGTCTTTTGAGTGGATGAACATCTCAGGAAAGCAATAGCAACAAGATCCAGTAGTAGTATCCGAGTAGCAGTCAGAGGAGAGAAATACAGCAGACACAATAACACGGTTGTTTCATGTGATGGCTGGAGTGTATTGTATCATCGCTTTCTGTGCCATTTGAAAAAAAGCATGACAAGTCAAGTGGGAGTGGGCGGTGCTAAACCATCCCCTACATTCAGATGGAATAATTCCTCCACGGTCAGAGGCTGGTCTGCAGAGCCTCAGTTCTCCAGCGCCCCGCAGCTACGTTAGCTAATGTTTTCCCTTGGCTGCTAGCCAAACCCACAGCCCAGGAAGAGGAAGAGACACAACACGCCGGGCGGTAGCAACATTTATCTACACTACCTCTGTGGTTGCACACCTACTGTACCTGCCCAAACAAACATCCATTAAGAGATAAGACTCCAACCGACACACAAACGTATCCTGTCAATCAGCAGTAAGGAGATAACAGTGAAACCATGATGGTTAACTGATCAGTGATTATAATGCCATCTGCCTAAAAGTAAGGCAAGTAAGTTTAGATTATATGTTTAATATACTGGAATCAGTGTTGGATCACATCTCACACAGCCCAGTCGCACAGCTGTTCTTGAAATAGTCGCAAAATTTAATGTACTGAAGTATGTACATAGATACGAATTTAATTTTTTTTTTTCGAATGTTATCCACGTAAGTGTGAACCGGAAACACTGAAGTACACCAAAGGATAGAGAGCGTTGAGTGCCGTGTATGGACTAAGTCTAAGACTTTCGCCCAGGAGACAGGTGTTCGTGTCCCATGTGAAACCACAAGTCTGAATTGATTTATTTGTCACGTAAATTCTCTACTTAAGCTACGTCACTTCCGGAGTTATTTAAACCCAAACCGCGATCTTTTCCAAAACTAAATACTTTGTTTCCTAAGCCCAACCAAGTTGATCTTTTCCTAAGCCCAACTAAGTAGTTTTCTTGCCTAAGCCTAAAAAAGTCAATCTTTTACTAAACCTAACTAAGTAGTTTTGTTGCCAAAGCCCAACCACGTTGATCTTTTCCTAAACCTAACTAAATAGTTTGTTTCTTAAGCCTAACCAAGTCAATCTTTTCCTAAGCCTAACTAAGTAGTTTTGTTGCCTAACCAATTGATCTTTTCCTTGTTCTATTTTGAAAAGACTGGAGTGGAAATTGACACGTGCGTCATGTGTTGCTGGACATTTGTAGGATAAAGCATGAAAAGTACGTTGTGGAAGTCGTGCTGAGTGTCCCGAAAAAAGGGAATTTTGTGTTTATGTACACGAATCATATAGATTCATTTTTGTGACTATTTCCCGAACTGCAGTGAGACTGTGTTGTCTCTTATTATACTCTTTAGATAAAAAGCTGTGTTGCTTTCTCTCAGCGTAATGCTCCATATTAGTAATAGCATGTGAATGTATTTCAAAAGAGACACTGATCTCAGGTCTCCTCCTCCGCTCTCCCTGAGTGGATTCTGTGCAACGCTCTCTGTTAGCAACACAACAGCATTTGCTTTGTTAATTTTTTTTGTCTGTAGAACATCTGGAAACATTAAGCCCTGTGTTGCCGCGGTGACGACCAGGAGATGGACAAGGCAGCGGTATAAATCCGCCTCCGCCTCTGTCCCTGGGATGAGAAAGGCATGATGGGAAAGCTAGGAGCACTCCAGGCAGGGTCCTGGCTTGAGAAGAGAAAAGGGATGACTAAAGGAGGAGGAGTAGGAGGAGCAGGAGGAGGAGGAGGAGGAGGAGTTTGTATATGTGTATCTACAAACTTCCACATGAAAGCACTCTGAGATCACTGCTCATCCCCTGTTAGAGGTCAAAGGTCAGGGGTGGTAAAGCGTCGGTGGGGGTCGGAAGAGTTGCTCAGTCTGACAGGGTAAGAGCTTTACCAGCTGCCTCAGCTCCAGGCTCATTCTTTGGAGTTTGTTTTATCACCCCTGAGGTGCCAAATGGGCGGGGCTGTGCGGCATAAGGTGATTCACATGGCATCAGGTGAGCTGTAAATAACCACAACACGTTCTGTATTCATTTTTACATGATTTTTCATAAGAAGTTTCTGCCCTTCTTTAACCCCATCTGAGCTCGAAACCTTTCAAAACCACTACAACCGCTATTTTGACTTACCATAGATATATAATTTAAATGGATTGGGTTTGGGGGTTTGGATATGAGGATGGCACTCTATCCATCCATCTGGGGCAGCGGAACGTAAATCCTTCCTCCCGTTGGTCCTGCATGTGTTTTCTCCATCACTGCCGAACAGCGCGCCTCATCGGCTAAGAGGTCAGTGACCCTACCAGCCTGTGAAAACACACAGTAAACAGGAAAGTCAAGGTGTAGATCCTCCCATCCACTGTAATGCTGAACATCGTCATCTCCTTCACACTTACACTGCAGCAAAGGGGTAACTACATTACCCAGAAGTCCTTTCTCTGCTGCAGGCACGTGTGCTATTAGACTGCCAGGATGACTGCACACAAATATGAACTGGAGAGATTACAATCAACTCTAGCTGAGACAAGCTTTAAAGGGCCACATAGTGTTTTGTATGTTTTATTATTTGGGGTAATTTCAACAAAGGACACTGGAACACTTTCAAATTAAATCAGGTGCCAGACAGCATTAAATCACAAGATATGTGTTTGAAAACTCAAATGTAGTAGAAGTCAAACAAAAAGCAGTAACACTTTTTATTAACCATCATTTATAAATAGTAAATTGATAGTTATTTGAACTTAGTAAGTAGTTATTTTACGACGATAACTAATCATGTTTAGTAATTGTTGGTGATACTATAATTTGTCATGTTATCATTAGTTTGTGTACTATGACATTAATTAGTATATAAATTCTATATTGTACCATAGCTGATAAGAGACGATAACAAGTATTTCTTACCAAATTATTTGTAAACCTTTAAAAAATTGCTTGTAAACTAATTATTAACCTTTGACAAAGTATTCACTATCTATCTAAATAATGTTTATAGATGCTTTACAAAGTATTTATTAACAATTTAAAAAGGTATTATAATCATCAGTTATAATAGCCATCCAAATAATGTTTATAGATGGTTTACAAACCAATTATTAACCATTACAAATATCTGTGTATGTAATGTTTATATATGTTTTCAAACAATTTCTCTAAGGTTTACAAAAATATCTTAATCATTAACAAATACTTACATGTATGGTATATAACATGTTATAATGTGCGCAACAATCAATTGTTCAAATAACATGAATTAAAGCATTACTAATAATTAGTAAACTATATTATCATTTATTTTTTGTTAACATTAAAATAACGCAATGGGTGGCCCTCGCTGACGCTCCACTATGTTGCAGTTTTAAACACGCGGTCAACATTGTGTATTCAAACAAAACTACTTGGTTAGGTTTAACAAAACATTATGGTTTGGGTTAAAATAAGTATGTTTGTTTTGGGCGTTGAGTTAAGTAGTCAACACAAATAAGTCAACACTGACACAAACCTCGGCCTTCTGGGTAAAAGTTGTGTGTGTCTTTGTCACATCCATCCACCCCGTCTCACTCTAACATTCTCACCCTTTATACTATGTCACCTGACTTCTGGAGCACTTGCTTTGAGCGTCTAATATTGCCATGGATGGGTTTACATTGGAAAAGCCCGGTGCATCTCATACAGATGCTAAATGGCGCCTTGTGCGTCTGTATAAAACGGCGTGAGCGGTGACAAAACGTATGTATTTGACACCCTGGGAATGACACCGACTGGTCCTTCACCACTTGCAAGGCTGCAAATCATCTAGAATACAGCTTGTGGTTCAGATATTGGACACGCAAAAACATCTAACAACATCTCCTTCCTATTAATTTCAAACCTGAGTTTATGTTGGTGCTCCTGTCATAAAGCTTTAAATGGGCTGGCTCTGCTTTATAGAGTCTGACATGCTAACCATTTACGACAGTGGTTCCCAACCTATTTTCCTTGAAGCCCCCCTACTTGCATCTTGGATCATCTTGATCGTCTTTTTTATTAAATCAACTTTCTTTAATGAATAGAGCTCAGTTTCGGCAACATAACTAAAGTGATGACATCTTGACGGATTCACCACGTGAATGTAGATACATGATATGATCTTTTTTTTTGTACCAATTTAATGAATTTAGTATAATAGTGTTAAAGCCCAAAATAGATTTTTTTTGTTATTGTGGTTAAATAAATAGTAAGTTATGCTGCCGTTAGATTGCTGCTAGCGGGAGAGCAAATAGGTTATTGACTGCAGTGAAAATGTTGTTTTTGAAAGGCTTAACGCAAATAAATATGGACTGAAGCAGAATATTAGAAATTGCTACTAAGTAGCAAACAAATATATCTTTTAAAATAGTTTTATATACAGACTTTTTTTTAATCATCCAGTAAGTGTATTATTATGATTTTAGTTATACATTAGCAAATCTAATTTTGACAACCCGGCGCACCCCCTTTCATCTTTGCACTCGGACCCCAGGTTGGGAACCACTGGGGTTACTTATCTTTATCATGTCCTTAGAGATGAAATAGCATTTGAAGCATTTGAAGAAGCAAACCTGCTGATCTGAGGTTTGCCCTAACTACTTGTATTCTACTATTGTATTAGATTATTAAAGCGGCAGTAGGCAGAATATTTTTGGCATCATTGGGCAAAAATTTTATAATAACCTTTCAGCATATTGTAATTCAACTGTTCTGAGAGATAACTAGACTTCTGCTCCTCCTCATGGCTCTGTTTTCAGGCTTTAGAAAATCTAGACCGTGACGGGAGACTTTGACCAATCACAGGTCATTTCAGAGAGAGAGAGAGCGTTCCTATTGGCTGTTCATTCAACTGAGCCAGCTGTCAATCACTCACAAACTCCGATCAAATGGTCAAACTAGGCAGCACTGATCAAATATGAATTAATAGTCTGTTACTGTAATGCCTATTTCTCATGTAAAATATGTTCAGAATCATCTTGTAGTGCACGGTTTAGCTGTAAAATGAGTGATTGACAGCTGCTCAGAGATTGGAAGACTCCAGCTCGGTTCTTATTGGTTGTCTGTGAAATCTTGCAGATGGCATTAGGAGCACCTGGGGACACCGGAGGACACCGGAGGACACCGGACGACACGCACATGATTTTTATCAGATTACCTGTCTCATGCACTACTGTTGGATTTTGTGACCGTTTAATAAAAATAACTTTTTTCAATCACATTTGTTTAAATTTTACCCACTGCTGCTTTAATTAGATTATTAACTGTGTGGGACTGGACACGACCTATAGACAGTAGCTCTGTCAAGAAGGCTTGCACTTTCCCAACTCCAGGCTGCCTTTCAGAGTTAACGTGAGGTGACGAGGACCTAAAGGAAGCCTTCCAGGCCGCCCTGCCCATACAGCTCTCAGAATAAACTCCTCTCTCTCAGTCTATTTCCAGCCCTCTTTCTTTCTTCTCTTTCTCTGCATTCGTGTCTGCTAATTTTCATTTTCCCTTTTCTTCTGCTCTGCCTCTTTTCTTTGCCTTCAACTCTCCTTTTCTCTCTCACTTATCGGCCTCTCAGAGATTATGGTAGCCTACTTTTGAGGTTTGCTTTAATGTTTATAATGATAACATGCCTGCCTCAAGTCCCTGTGATGTTTGACATGCGAAGGAATTTTGTTTCCACACTTTCTCATTTCAGTCATTTCTTCTTCACTCTCAGCCTCACTATCCGCATCTCTTCTTACTCTGTTTCATTACCTCTCTTGACCTCTATCTCTGTGTGAAGGAGAAAGAGAGAGAGAGAGAGAGAGAGAAAGAGAGGCAGCCTGCCCATCCTCGACGTGGCAGGGTGACGTTGCAAAACCCGAACACAAACCTCCAGGCTTGCTGAGAGACAACCATACAGAGAGAAAGAGTACGAGACAGAGTGGGAGGAGGCGGTTTTATTTTCTTCAGTGTCTATTTAGACACCGTGGCCATTTAACACTCTTGTCAGTGAAGTTTTCTTTAATAAACTTTGGCACAAAGAAAGAAAGAAAGAAAGAAAGAAAGAAAACCAATGTGAGTGTACAATCTGCAGCTTAAACCAGTTTACTTTTTTGGTCAACTTTGGATTAATTCACTGTTTTGTTCTAAACTGCAACAATGAAGCCTTTTAGATTTGCTTCGTCAAGGTCATGTCTAGAAGGTCACAGCAAATTGCGAAAACTCGCAAAAACTCTCACGAAACTGGCTGCCTGACGACCTATCCTAACCTTAACCATGTGAGATAAATGCCTAACCTCAACCATTCAAGGCCAATGCCTAACCTCGACCATTTGAGGTCAACGCCTAACCTTAACCATTCAAGGTCAATGCCTAACCTTAACCATTCAAGGGCAATGCTTAACCTTAACCATTCGAGGGCAATGCCTAACCTCAACCATTCAAGGTCAATGCTTACCCTTAACCATTCGAAGGCAATGCCTAACCTCAACCATTCATGGTAAACGCCTAACCTCAACCATTCGAGGGCAATGCCTAACCTCAACCATTCATGGTAAACGCCTAACCTCAACCATTCGAGGTCAATGCCTAACCTCAACCATTAGAGATCGATGTCTAACTTAAACCATTCATGGTCAATGTCTAACCTTAACCATCTCGCGAGAGTTTCACAATTTGCATGTTGCCTTCTAGGCATGACCCACTGCCATCCAGTCGTCGGACCTTCTTCCTCCCATCATTTTAATACAGTTTGAGATTTCTTGGAACCAGTTTCTAAAGGCTGTTTTCAAAACCCAGTCCATGGTTTCCACCTTTTGTCTTGCACAACCACCAAAAAGCTCCTGTATCTGACCACCAACATTAAAAATGGGTCGACCCCCCTGGAAAAAGTGTCAGTTTTCGACTATAACATTAAGGCTACAGTCTGGTAGCTGATAACGTCGACATTTTCCGCAGCCTAGACAAACTAACCAACAGTGTCTCGTCAACAGTGTCACATTTTATCATTTCCTTTTCCTGTGTTCATTTCCTCAGATAAGTCGGTCTGAGATTTGACTTGTTGAAGCTGAACAGCTTACTTTTGGCTTTGGGCACTAAAAATGTCTTTCAGCTATCTTTTTCTGGGTTCATTTATTACATTTCAACTTACCAAATTTGCTAAATGGCTCAAAATATATATGCTATATATACACACTTTGTTGCAAAAATAGACTTTGATAGAAGAGCCATTTGTACGTTCTCTGTTTATTTTTACTTTCCGAGATATAACCATCAGAAGTCTCAAATAAAAAAAGCAGTGACTCCATGACAAGAACAATCTGGGGCTCAGTCATAGAGAGCAAGCAGACATTTGCCTGCAGCTTTGTGTTGGACAACATTTTGACAAAAACACACTTTATTTTTGCATACCTCACTATACAACCTAGCAACTGAGTGCAATCGTCAGAAAAGTGGAATGCAGTTAGTTGTTTCCATGTGAAATGTAGCAGAGAGAAAGTCCCACCAAGTAAATAAAATCCTTCAATATTGAAATGTATAGCTGCTTGCATCATCTAGATTAGTGTTTGCTAAATGTAGATTTACACATTACAAAAACTAGCTTGCTAAAGTGAGGACAGTAAGAGTTAATATGGTCAACATATCTGACCTGACGCTGTTTCATAATTATGTAAACTGTTATAGTATATGAGTTATTGTATGCAGGCTTGATTCTCAAAGATGACAACTAGTGTCATAGTGTCATAGTGTTGGTTTCATGTCATTGTTCTGATGGCCCATTATTCTGAAACCCAAATAGTCGGAAAAATGCCCCATTGGACCAAAAGCCCATTTGTCTGACAGCCTATTATCCTGAAAACAAACACCCATTGTTCCGAAGACCCATTGCTCCGAAAATACAAACTCTCCATGCAACGAATAAAAGCACATGGCTAATTATTATGCAAAATGGTGTCTAGTCACAATATTTTTTTTTCTATCATGGCCAGGGCATGACTAGTCCTACTCCACCTCTGGTCAGCTGCCCTGATATTCTTACCCTAAACTAATCTCACTCCTCATGCCTAATCCTAATCAACAAAAGTAAGAGTGATGAAATGCAGAGTGGTGGGTCATGTTTTAACCAGAAAAAATCGGGGAGGGATGACGTCATTCTGTTTGTTGCATGGAGAATGTGTATTTTTGGCGTAATGGGCCTTCGGAACAATGGGCATTTGTTTTCAGGATAACTGGGTACCGGACAAATGGGCTCTGGGTCCAATGGGTCCAATGGGTCCAATGGGTTTCAGAATAATGGATCGTCAGAACAATGGGCAGTCCCCATAGTGTCGTACATTAATACGTACATTGTTTAGCCTTATTAAATTGAGTTTTTTAAAAATTACAGAATGTAATGTCAACATTAGAGTAAAAGAGGTTTGTTAGATGGTGTAATCGGATATGCTACTTTCAGGCTAAACTACATGAATACTATTAATTCTGGCAACTTTTTAGTTGAGCGCGTGAACATGATAACATTTATTTACTAATTAGCAGTAAACAGTTGGTGATGCTCATGGATGTCCTAAGAGATCAGGTGCTCATTGTGCTTCAAGATGGCATCCCATTCATTCCAATAAATATTACATACTCTTTTCTTTCTGACAATATACTGAAAAATTATATAATGTACTGATGTGGGGTTTTCAGACTTTCTGAAATACTTCACCCCCCAAAAAAATGGCAATTTGTATATCAACTCGCCCACGTTACCTTGAATTCTTGAAGAAAACTTTGCATTTCTTGTATGCCTCCACGGTGAATGAAGGATCCAAAAACGGAGAAAAGTCTTAATGAATTGAAGTGAATAGGGGCCACATTTAACAACAGGAAAACTATATCAAAATACATTCACACAACTCGTGCAGTATAATCCAAGTACATTTACTCTACTGTACTGTACTTCAGTACAATTTAGGGGTAATTTACTTGAATATTACCATTTAATGCAACTTAATACTTTTTTTCTCTACTACACTTATTTGACAGTATTAGCTACTAATTACTATTACTTACTTTGCAGATTCATATTCTTCATACAAATTAAAAACCAACTAATAACTTGTGGTGTATAATTGAGTATATAAAGTAGCCCCACCTTTACCAGCTGCAACAATAAGATGATGAACAGATTAATGCATCAATAATTACAATCCCAAAATATAATATAAATATATTATTCTGCATGATGAGTACTTATATGTTTGGTACTTTAAGTATATTTTGATGATAATACTTTTGTACATTTACTAGGGCCGTTAAAGTAATGCAAATATGTTTTAACGGCACTGATTTCTTTAACACATTAACACATTGAATGCAATGTGTGATTTTTAGGTTGTAGCTGGCTCAGTTTTAAAACTAGTGAAGATACTAGTATTGTATGAAAAGAAAAAAAAACAAGGAATCCATTGGTACCAACCATGTCATGATCGTCAGGAAGGAGGTTAAATAACGCTACAAACTTTTTTAATTCTTCAAGAATTCATGGCAACACAGGATGAGTAATTAGTATACAAATACTCATTTTGTGGGAGGAATATTCCTTTAATGGCTCAGGTTGTGACAATACAAAGATTGTCTGACTGATGCTCAGACAAATGTTTTAGTTTTTCCACTTTCAAAGTCCACTTTGCTTTCAGAAAAGGGCTGTTAAGATAAAAAGTGTTTTCCTGTTTTGTGATAATTCAGTCTGCTGAGCTGAGAAAGAAAAGAAAAGGAGAGTAACATGAGAGATGACAGGAAAAACAGAGAGTGTCTGGGTCAACTGTGGGGAAAAGAATATTTCTTTCGCTCCCTCTCTCTCTCCGTGGCAGTTTAATCTAACCAATATGTGTGTGTCTGACACATGAGGGGAGGAGACGGCGAAAGAGAGAGAGACGGAGAGAGAGAGAGAGGGTTTGCATTCTTTTCCATTGAGGTCAGTGTTTTACAGAGCCTTTGACCACTGCCTGCAGAGTCTACGTGTGTGTGTGTGTGTATGTGCAGTTTGAGGCTGAGAAATAAGTCATTTGGTCTACCGTCGCTAATCAGATTTAGACGTCTTTCACTTCTCTGTTCTGTTTAAACTGTTCAACTCTCTTTTGTTCTTTTCTCCAAATGACGTCAGCATCGTCCCGCAATTATGACATCACAGCCAGATGTTTTTGAAGTGATGCGTTTCATCACAGCAGTTAAAAACTTTCCTTTCTGTCAGCATCACATGTTATATCAGTTATGTTTAATAATAGTTGAACTTCAATTGAAAGTAAAGTTTAATGATATATTCATGGATTTCAATGTCTGAATCATTTTAAATCTTTTAAATCAAGTTTAGTTTAGTTTTTGCTGATTTCTCTACACTTCCTTCACTCTGACTTTCTCCTCCCTTAAAATGTTCTCCTCCCTCAGTGTTCCTCCACCTTTCATTTCCCCCTCCCTCTGTCTTTTTCTCTCCTCCTCAAATGTCCCTTTATTCAGATCCAAGTCCTCCCTATATGTTTTTTAGGATTGTTCCTCCTCTCTGTTCACACGTCACACTGTCTGTTGCTTTTGCGTGGTTTCCACATCCTTCTTGTCCTGCCTTCCTTCTCTCTATCTCTGTCGTTTTTGCCTCTTTCCTTTTGTCTGCGACACCAATCTTTCCATTTTCTTTCTCCGCCCTCTCAGCCGCCCCTCACTGTCCACTTCACAATTTATTTATTTTTTTTGCTTCCCCCCTGCTGTATTTCTGCCTCAACTTTCCGTCTTCCCTCCACCTTTATGCCGTCCTTTCACCATATCCCCTCCCCTCTTGTCATTCTCTTCTGTGCTTCGGAATGCAACAGGAACAAAATATCTGAAACAGGAAGAAATGGGGAAAAAAGTATAACAGAAAAAAGGAGTGCAGTGTTAATTTAATCACTATGATTGGAAATATTCGTTGACAACCTTTTCCCCCCGCAGACAAAAACAAGACTAAAGCTAAATAAAAAGTCATCTTTAATAGCAAATACTATAACAAAATATATTACAGTTTTCGTCATTGAAGACTAACTACACAATTATTTGACTAATGGACAGAAAAACAAACAATGCAGTCTCATTTAGCTATCTTCATGCATCCAGAAAATCTCACTTTGTAGTTCCTGATTTGTAAAATGTATCCTCCATTGCTTAAAAATATCTCTTGTTCAGATGTTGATTTACCTGCTTGACCTGCACCAATAAGCAGCGTTACGCTTCGGTAACATTACATCTCTGTTCCCCGTTCAGTCTCTGCCAGTAATGTTAGCTAATGTTAATGGTTTTTAAGGATGCTTTCACACCTAACCCGTTTGGTTCGGTTAAAACAAATTCAGGTCCGTTTGGCCGGTTAGTACGGTTCCTTTGGACTGGTGTGAAAGCTGTCAGTCAAACCCTGGTGCGGACCAAACAACAAGGTGGGTCTCGTACCGCTTCTAAGTGGACTCTGGTGCAGTTCGTTAGAGTTATGAAAGCAAACGAACCAACCACAGTGATTTTAGCATGATTTCAAAAGCTAAACTACTAATAAATCCATCTGTTCAGGAAGTGATGTTGATATTGTTCTGTATAAGGCCGTGTATATAAACACGTCAGCGCAGGTATTTTCCCTGATTAATGGTTATTTCATGTTTTTATTTATTTTCATTTTATTTTATGGTTAATTAAGGTCAAAATCTGTTAAAATTGCTGTGCTTGTATCCGACTCTTTGAACCCAATTTGCAGTCTAATAATACTAATACTCAAGGGGACTGTTTGTAACTTCTTACAAGTTAGTAAGTGTTCAGACAAGACTCCAACACAAACTACAGTGAAGCACCAAAACCTCTTGGTTGTATCTAGTGAAGCCCGTCTGTTAAACAGTGTTGGCCGCGGTCCGAGGATGCGGGGGAGACTGTAGCTTTGGTCTCCAGGACCGGAGTCTCTGCTGTACTCTGCTCCTCTGCCTGCCTTCACTCACACACCGCGCTCGTTCTCACTCGCTCAGCTCGCTTCAACTCACGTGCATGCGCAAACACTCCACACTGTAGAAGAGTTAGTTTAGCTCTGAGAATATCTAGTGAATGTTCAGTGGATGTTTGTGTAGAAATAACTGCTGCAGCTCCTCCAGACCAACAGAGGTTTCCCGTGTCTTGTGAAGTGACGGGGCTCCGCAGAGAGAAACGTTATCGTTTCCGACCAAAACTCCGGTGTCTCCCCTGTTCCCTCCGGCCACAGGAGGCTGAGGCAGGAAAAGCCAACACTAGGATCAGCATTGATTCATGGAGAGACCTTTGTCTGGTCAGCTAACATTACTGCCAAGCAGCTGAAATATAGAGTGATATTGTGCTTTTAGCTGACGTGTGTCTCCTCACTGTGTTGAGCGATGTTCCTTCATGTCTATGTAGAGCGAGCACAAGCGCGAGCAACAGGACGCTGACTGTCGTTGACTTAACGGCCACAGGTGTCACTGTTAAAAGCAATTTCTGATTCTTACGTAGAGTCCCTTTAAGTATACTTGGCAAAAGTACACAGAAACATCTGAGTATATTTGGCTTATGCTTACTTTTTGATAGCCTATTAGAGGGTGTGAGAGTTAGTAAACATATGTTTTGGTATTAATTTACTTTAAGTTTTCAAGAAATTCTACGTTTTTGCATTCTCCGTTCACCATGGAGGCAAGTGAGAAAAACTTTTTTTTATCTCATTACAAAATATCAAGTCAGATGGCAAAAGTCTCTTTATGTAATGCATACATCGTTGGCAAAGTACAATAAGTTAGTAAAAACTAATAAAATAGTAGTTTAATGAGAGTATACTCTAAAGTGTACTTTCACATTATTATTTCTTCATAATATAGTTGCAGTACAAAATACAACTTAGATGTAATCTAGTTGTGTACTCAATGTTTACTATTCGTACACTTAAAGTACTTTTATAAACTAAAAAAGTGGGCCAATTTAGTTCCATAAAGTATTGAAGTAGCACACTTAAAAGTATACTACTAGTACACTGATATTAGTATACTCACTACATAAATTGTACTTGGGATTATACTTGAACTATACACAAGTTTACATGGTAAAATAAAATAGATGTGTACTTCCTTTTTGTGAGGGAATGCTTGGAGGGCATAAAAGTTTCAAATGGATGACAAAGATTAAAATAAAAACGTCCTTTTTTCCTACCTAAAACTAATCGAACCAAATGACTAAAATGTGAGTCTGTGAGATATATCACACATGCACGCACACACACACACACACACACACACACACACACAGACACTATTTTTATCAGTAGCCCTGTAATTTCACTGTAGCCTATGTGGTCAATGTGGATGGAACATGAAGAGTTAACCTCTCTGTAAACGCCTCCTCTGCTCTGGTTTCTCTCACACTCTCACCACTCCCTAACATGAGCTATAGGCCACCGCTGCAATGTGTGTGTGTGTGTGTGTGTGTGTGTGTGTGTGTGTATGTGTGTGTGTGTGTGTGTGTGTGTGTGTGTGTGTGTGTGTGTGTGTGACTCCAGTCCTTCCTCTCAGCTGGATTTGGAGACTTGTTGGAATCAGCTGTGGGGCATTTATTTCATTTTCAGAGGTGGAAGGAGAACCAAACTACTGACTGATATTTTGCTCATACAGATGATGAGCAGAGATACTTCCACTTCCAATGTCACAGCCATGACCTCATTAAGTAGACATTATTCTGTGTGGGGTAGTTTGCTGACGTGTGACTGTAGTTAATGATTTTGTCCCTCATCTTTCTTTTCTCTCTCTTTCTTTCCTTCACTGTTACTTTCTGGCATGTGTTTCTTTCCCCCTTCTGTCTCCTGTTACTGCAGTCTGCTTATTCACTTTGTGTGTCCTCTCTCTCTCTCTTTCTCTCGCTCACTCTCTCGCCCACATGACTTCACCTATTTCCTCTTTTTTCCTTCTTTTCCTCTCCCCTCTGCCTTAAGTTCTGCAGGCACAAGCCTGTCTGCTCTCTCTCTCTCTCTTTGTTGGATAATATGAACCAATTTATGGCATTAGCTTATTGAGACACTGGAGGTGGGGCGGGGCTTTTGAATCTTTTAAATGATTGTGCAGCTTTTGCTGCTGCTGAAGCTACACAAATAAGACAAAAAGAAACCGTGTAATCCTCAAAGCAATTATGTAATATACATACTTGGGCTGTCAATTGATTAAAATAGTTTATCATAATTAATCGCAAATTAACCACACATTTTTTATCTGTTCAAAATGTATCTTAAAGGGAGATTTGTCAACATGGGAGTGGGCAAATATGCAGCTTTATGGAAATGTATGCATATATTTATGGGCTGTCAATCGATTAAAATATTTTATCGCAATTAATCGCATGATCGTCCATAGTTAATTGCGATTAACACAAATTAGTCATATTTTTGATCTGTTAAAAATGTACCTTAAAGGGAGATTTATGAAGTATTTAATCCTCTTATCAACATGGGAGTGGACAAATATGCTGCTTTATGCAAATGTATGTATATATTTATTATTGGAAATTAATTAACAACACAAAACAATCAGAAATATTGTAGTATCATAGTATGACATGATTGGTACCAATGGATTCCTTAGGTGTTCTAGTTTCATATGATGCCAGTATCTTCACTCTAGCTTTAAAGCCCATTACAACGTAAAAATAACAAGTTGCGTTCATGCGTTAAAGAAATTAGTGTTAAAATGAATTTGCCATAATGCGTTATTATAGCATTAACTTTCACAGCTCTGATATATTTATTATTGGAAATCAATTAACAACACAAATCAATGACAGATATTGATCCAGAAACCCTCACAGGTACTGCATTTAGCATAAAACAATATGCTCAAATCATAACATGGCAAACTGCAGCCCAACAGGCAACAACAGCTGTCAGTGTGTCAGTGTGCTGACTTGACTATGACTTGCCCCAAACTGCATGTGATTATCATAAAGTGGGCATGTCTGTAAAGGGGAGACTCGTGGGTACCCATAGAACCCATTTATATTCACATTTCTTGAGGTCAGAGGTCAAGGGACCTCTTTGAAAAAGGCTATGCTAGTTTTTCCTCGGCGAAATTTAGCGCAAATTTGGAGCGTTATTTAACCTCCTTCGCGACAAGCTAGGATGACATGGTTGGTACCGATGGATTCATCAGGTTTTTTAGTTTCATATAATACCAGTATCTTCACTCTAGCTCCAAAATGGAGTAAAGTCGCAAGCTGCATTAATACGTTAAAGAAATTAGTGGCATTAAAACAAACTTTGACAGCCCTAGTAAAAGTGAAACATCATTTTGTACCCATGCTTGATATTTTTCTGTGAAGGCTGAATATAGATGCTGTGGTGCATTCAAAGCATGGAGAAGGACACAAAAATGTAACTTACAATCCCAATTACGTGTTTGTTTGCTAAAGCAGTAGCATGGATCCACCCATCATCAAATGCTAAAATGTTGAATGCTGGCTCTGTTCTCTTTGCGTCTATACGCTCTCAACTCTCAGCAGCTAATGCCGTGTACACACTATACAAGTATCAAGACGATTTTTGGCCCCATCCTGACAATCGTCAGCAAAGCCCCAATTTTTTGATGGTTCTAAAGGTTATCTTTCCAGGTATGCCTGTGGTGTGAGGTATGTTAAGATTTAAATATTAAACATGTTCAATATTAATTTTCAGTATTGAGTAGTGCAAAAACTAACATTGCTAATTCTTCCTGCCCGTCGTCCGCCATGTTTGTTTACACTAAAGTCACGTTTGATCGCGAGAGATTTCGCGAGATTTCTGATTTTTGAGTCGGAACTCTTTTCGTTCATGAATGAATCTGTTAGTGTGTGGTGTGCTGTTTGGGCCAAATCGTTGTTCTCCACACACTATAGGAACAAAACTGTTAAATTTAAAGGTCCCATATGTAAAAAGTGTCTTTTATATTATAAAGCAGGTTTAAGTGCTTTATAAATACTGTTAAACGATTAAAACGCTCAATACATGGAGAAATACACACAGCCCATATTCAGAAATTGTGCGTTTGAAACAAGCCGTTAAGATTTCTGTCCATTTGTGATGTCACAAATATACAATATTTACACCATTTCACAGTTTTAAACGTAAACATACTAAATGTGTCCCAGTTTATTTCCTGTTGCAGTGTATGTGAATGACATCAGCTGACAGGAAGTAAACATGGACCCACTCTGTTTCCTAGCAACGCAATTCCGTTGCCATTCTGTTGAAAAGTGTTTCAGACAGAGAGTGAATACAGGTATATTCAGACACACAGTATGAGAAAAAAAAATGTTTTTTTAACATTAAAGCATGTAAATATGTTCTAGATGAAACCCAAAATACAAGTGTGAACCTCAAAATGAGCAGAATGTGGGACCTTTAACATGTCGTCATGTGTGGGGTCTCTCACATTTTCAAAATCTGTTAAGATTTGAAAAAATCTTTTAGTGTGGGCCGGCCTTAAGCTGACCATCAAGACAATCTCCTGGAAACTGTATTCCTTGAACAAAAAAATAATGATACTCTTTTTTTAACACATTCCTCAACTAGGCCTCACCTGTCCCGTTAAAACACACAAAATTACATGTTTCTCCACATCCCCTAAAGACCCCCTCTCTGCCTAAATCTCTCCCTCTCTCTCTCTGTCTCTCTCTGTCTCTCTCTGTCTCTCTCTCTCTCTCTCTCTCTGTCTCTCTCTCATCGTACCACCTGTGTGCTCTGAAGCAGGTGTTTCCCATGATGCCATTTGGTCTGTAATATGTGACATTAAGGAAGCAGAAGGGAGAAATATGTGAGGTTTTATGATCACCCTGACACCCCTGTTATTTTCTTATGATTAGAGGTTTGCCTACTGGAAAGTGTGTGTGTTTAGGAGGATGAGGAGGAAGAGGACGATGACGAGAGGCACCAGCATTAAAGGTAGAGGATGGATGCGTTTGTTTCACCGATTGTGGTTTTTGATCTGCAACATGCAAAGATGTCACAAGTTCAACCCAAACACACAAAACAGCCTTGCTCTGTGATCATGTGTTGTCGGGTTTCGCCGATTAAAGGACGGCTGAAGCAGACAAGAAAAAAAAGAAAGAAAGAGACAGACAGAAAGAGAGAGAGAGAGAGAAAGAGAGGACAATAATAGCTTCTTAACAGAGAGGTCAGTCGATTTGCGGTGAGTTTTTCTTCTCTTTTTTTTAGGGTGGACTTCAGAAAACCACACAGGGAGCTCACATGCATGGGAATTTCAGAAATGAGTTTGAGCTTAAGTGAACTGCTCATTTTCTACTCCTCACTATGAGACACCACTCAGGAGTTGAGAATGAAAGGGTAACGTTGGTGATATTTAACATTTTTCTTTTTGCATCAGACCATCGAACCCGATGAAAAAACCCAAACCAACAATGATCTGACCCTCCTAACAAGTATGAAAGCCTGATATATGTTCTTCCTTTGTGCCATAGACCTCCATTGTTGTCCAAAAACTATTTAAAAAAAACTCATGGATGAGTCACGCTGTTGCACTGGCTGAC
Source organism: Sebastiscus tertius (assembly GCA_916701665.1). Classification (NCBI taxonomy): domain Eukaryota; kingdom Metazoa; phylum Chordata; class Actinopteri; order Perciformes; family Sebastidae; genus Sebastiscus; species Sebastiscus tertius. The sequence continues at coordinate 30,767 of CAKAOH010040471.1, forward strand.
ATGTTACTTGATTACAGTGAACACACCCACACACACACACACTGTAGTTTATTCTGACTCAACCCTACGTATACCATCCTAGTGCCAGAAACACTCTCAAAATGTCTTCTGGTTTAAAAACTACAGTGACCAGCTGTTTTAGGAAATTACTGAGCCCTTTTTAAAAATGCAATTTCAATTCAATTTCAATTTAATTAATTTTTATATAGCGTCAAGTTGACGCTTTTTATATAGAGCAGGTCTAGACTGTACTCTATAGTTTGGAAAACCAACAAGAGATCCCACCAAGGACATTGCATTGGAATGCGCTGTGGCCAGGAAAAACTCCCCGTTTAGCAGGTAGAAACCTAGAGCAGAACCGGGCTCTGTTTGGGCGGCCTTCTGCCTCGACCGGTTGGGTTTTGAGAGAGAGAAAGAGAGAGAGAGAGAGAGAGAGAGAGAGAGAGAGAGAGAGAGAGAGAGAGAGAGAGAGAGACGGGGAGAGATATACAGCAACCATAATAATAGCACAGCAGCTGTAAGAACTAATACATGTAGGACTAATAACAAAAATCAATAGCAGTGGATGTAAAAGAGTGATAATACAACTATCGGAATTAATAGCTGTAATAATAATAGAAATATAACTAATACTAATAATAGTAAAAAAGGCTGATAATAATGATGGTAGCGGTGCATGAATGGGACATGAATATATACAGAAGGAGAGAGGAGCTCAGTGTGTCATAGGAAGTCCCCCGGCAGTCTAGGACTATAGCAGCATAACTAGGGGCTGGTCCAAGGCAGCCTGAGCCAGACTTGGGCCAGCCCTAACTATAAGTAAGTAAGTAAGTAAATAAAGCTTTATTTATATAGCACCTTTTAAAACACACCGTTAAAAAGTGCTTCACACACAAAATGAAACATCAAACTGATGAAAACAAGGAGAAATTACAATATGAAACACAGATAAGCATTGTCAAAGAGGAAAGTCTTAAGCCTACTCTTAAATGTGGAGAGGGAGCCTGTTCACACAAAAAGGCGTATAAATGCCAAGATAATGCGCAATAGTAATGAAAGCATGCAATCAGTACGCCTTTCTTGATTTCCGCGTGTCATTTGTATGCCATGTGTCCCGTACCAACTGCAATGTAAATGCATCAACGTATAAATGCAGTAAGTGTAAGTGTATTAAAAGCAGGAAAGACCACTTACAGTGGGCAGTTCCAACAAACACCAGACTTTTAGATAGGAGAACGGTGTTCGAGACCGTCGTTGACCGTAGTTACGTTAGTGACGTTTGTCATGTGATTGTCACTTGTTTTTTGGTGACTTTGTGGCGAGTTTTCTGTAGTTGTGTTATGTTGTTTCGGTGCATATTTTACATACTTATTTTAAGCCCAACCATGATGTTTTTCCTGGTTTTGTTGTCTAAACCTAACTGTGGACATTACCGTAGTTTAGTTGCGTGGTATACAAATGACATGCGAAAAAGGTTAATGTCTTTACAATATCTTGGTATTTACACGCCTGAGACCGAAATTGTGCTAAGAGGGTAGGGAAATCAGAAAATATCGAGAGAGATGGACTAACACGTTGTTCGTTTCGGTCTACCTGGGATTTGTTGACAATTAGAAAAAGACAGAATAACTGCAGACTTATTCTGCAAATGCATGCTGCAACTAAAACTTTAAAATGTAACTCTGATTTTACACATCAAAGTCTGTTGTACTGGGGAGTAATACTACCATACATTTGTACTCAAATGATGTCACTTGAGTCAGTGTTGATTGCATCTGAAGACTATGAGTTTGAAAATGAAATAAATCTGTGGATGTGGAGTTAGAGCATACCAGACCTTTGTAGCCCGCTGCTCCTCTCTGCTTCTGGTTCGAGGCTACATTGGCCGCTACTAGCATAACACACCTGAATAATGAATACTGCATCATTTTTTATTTTATTTCTTTTAAACTATCCATTGTGAGTCTAACAATGTAGAATATTTTCTTCATGTTCATTTTAGCTATAGCTACTATGATTGTGGGGTTGCAGTATATTGAGGAAAGGAAGTTTTCTTCCACATTATCCTCTTTTCTCCTTATTTTTCCAATTCCTTCCTGTTCCTGGGTAAAGAACGTACACACTCAGACCTCTTCCTGTCTTTTTTTGTTCATGCTGGGACAAAAAACTTGTGTGTGACTGTGAAATGTGTGTGTGTGTGTGTGTGTGTGTGTGTGTGTGTGTGTGTGTGTGTGTGCGTGCGTGTGCGTGTGTGTGTGTGTGTGTCAGCTGGCTGCCTGATTGAAAAGCCTGCTGATGTTTTTCCACCAGGACACTGGAGCTGAGGGGAGTGTGGGTGAACTTGTATTCTGGACAGGAGTAAATCCACACTTTTTGTCTTCTCTGTCTTCAAAAACGGAAAAACAGTTATACAGGTATGCAATCTTGGAACCCATCAGCTATTAGTATGACGATGATTTAGTGACGGACACTATTTCTGGAGTTCTGGTGTAGCCAATGGATGTCTGTATCTGGGCCAAGAATTCCTCTTCTCTGCGCTGGTCATTGTTAACAGTCCCATTAGCACCTTGAGGTGCAAGAATGGCGTTGTAGTTAATATCTATAAACAGATTTCAAACTCCAGATTTCTAGATATGAAGCTAAATTGACGTCAAACGACAGCAGATGGGTTCTGAGATTGCATTTCAGCCAATGCGTTCCACCTCTCTTGCTCTCCGGGGACTGCCTATTCTTCTGACGGCCCGTTATTCCAAAACTCCAGTAGTCCGAGGAATGTCCCATTGGACTAAAAGCCCATTTGTCCTATAACCTGTTATCTCAAATTCTGAAAGGTTATTGCTCCGAAAATACACACTCACCATGCAACAAACAGAAGCACATGGCTAATTATTATGCAGAATGACTTCATCGGACCTTCCTGATCTTTTTTTTCCTTCTGCAAAAGGCATGACCCACGCCTCTTATTAGTCACATTGGTTGGGTTGGTTAGGTTTAGGCATTAGGAGTCAGGCTTAGGGTAAAAATATCAGGGTAAGCCAATCAGAGGCAGAGTAGGTTGGGTCATGCCTTCGCCATGGTAGGAAAAATAATATTGCAACCAGGAAGGTCAGATGATGTAATTTTGAATAGCTATGTGCTTCTGTTCGTTGCACAGAAAGTTTGTATTTCAGAAGCGACGTGCCTTCGTAACAATGGGAGTTTGTTTTCGGGATAACGGGTTAGTCTGTCGGACAAATGGCATGGCATCACCTCTCCACATGGACTGTTTACCTGCATGCAATCAAAGCCCGCTCAAATGTGACGGGTCAATACTACTCAGTCTACAAATAAAAACAGAAACCAGAATGCTTCGATACCAAAATCTTATTGTCAAAGACTGGAGTCGATGGTACAAAGACTCAGGTGAATTTCACGGTGCCGCTTTTTTTCAGGTGTGAGCACGCCTTTAAAGAACGTAAAAAAATGAAAATAAGACAAAGAAAAAAGGAGGGAGAAGAAAGAAAAAGATCGATCCTACATTCCTCTGGAAAGAGAAGACGATGGACACACAAGAGCTGGAGGAGTCTTGTCTTTTCCAGAAATTCTCTCTGGCAATGGTGTGGCATTCAGCAAGAGGAAAAGGGGACCTGGTAAGCCAGAAGTGCATAGCTTTCATTCTGAAGATAATAGCTGAAGGTGAGTGTGTGTACGTGTGTGTAAGTGTCCTTTTCTGTGATGATTTCAACACATGGAAGGATCTCATAACTGGAATTTCTTTCGTACTGCAGGTGTACTGTCGCCAATGGAAATCACGCCTTTTCCCCTCCTTCCCTCCTGGGTTTAGGAAAGGCCAGGTGTTTCAATACCTGATAGACACACACACACACACATACACACACACACACACACCACAGGAATATAGCTTTCTAGAAAGCTATTCACCAACCTGCCTTTCTCCCAATCCCCCACCTCACACCCACCTGAATTCCTCCCGAACTTGGATCAATGTGAGGAATTGATATTGCACTTTGTTGGACTTGCTACATTGGACTAACGGTGTCATTACAACTTTCCATCCATCCATTATCTGCTGCTTACACGGGGCAAAGTCACGTAGGCTAAGCAAAGTGTCTCTTCTCCATAAGCACTTCCTCTAGCTCTTGTTGGGGGATGAGGCCGGATGGGAGCCCTCCAGCATGCTCTAGGTCTGCCCCATGGTCTCCTCCCAGTTTGACAGGAAAACATCCTAATTAGATGCCCCAGCCACCTCAACTGGCTCCTTTCAACACAAAGGAGCAGCAGTTCTACTCCAACCTCCATCCGGATGTCCAAACTCCTCACACTGTCCCTGAGAGCACTTTTCAACCAAAAAGTTCCAGGAACTCTGGAAACAGATGAACTAAATTCAGGAACTACACTAAACTTGCATCTTTACACTAGAACTAAACGTTTGTACATTTGGACGTTGACGGCTGTTCCTTCTCCCCATCCTCGGAAGTCCGCAACCTGGGTGTCATCCTGGACCCGACTCTCTCATTCCAGTCTCACATCAGGTTCATCACCAAATCCGCTTTCTTCCACCTAAAAAACATCTCCCGTCTCCGCCAATCACTCTTTGACTCTGTAGCAGAAACCCTCATCCACGCTTTCGTCACCTCCCGTTTGGACTACTGTAATGGAGTTCTGTCCGGGGTTCCCAGCAAAGCCCTGGACAGGCTCCAGTATGTGCAAAACTCAGCTGCCAGGGTTCTCACCTGCACCAAGCCCTGGCAGCACATCACTCCCACCCTCATCCACCTCCATTGGCACCTCAAGTCCCGCATCACCTACAAAATCCTCCTCCTCACCTATAAATCCCTCAACGCCCTGGCTCCCCAGTACCTATCTGACCTCCTCCACCCTTACACACAGCCCCGGAACCTCAGATCCTCAGGCACGGGTCAGCTCTCCATCCCTCACACAAGACTTCGAACTTTTGGGGACAGAGCATTCAGTGTGACAGCCCCCACCCTCTGGAACTCCCTCCCCATTGAACTCTGCAACGCACCATCTCTGGACACCTTCAAAAGACTCCTCAAAACCCACCTCTTCACCAAGGACTATGGCCTTTAGCTACTGCTGTTCTATTGTTGTGTCATTTATGTCTTTGTTAAGCGTCCTTGGGTTTCGTGAAAGGCGCTATATAAATTTAAGTTATTATTATTATTATTATTATTATTATTTAGTGCAAGACTGAAATCTCCAGAATGCTTTTCTGCAAAGTAGATCACCCGAGTGTCAGACCAAACACAAAGCAGTTTTTTTGCATTTGATTACATACAAAGTCAATGCAAAAACGCAATATTAAATACTGTCGTAACAAGGGTGCATTCAGATGATGTAAATAATAAAAAAGGGCCACAAATATGTACTTTAATTAAAAAAAAAGTTTTTAAAGTAATTTTTGTAAAACAGCTGGCCATTGTAGTTTTCAACCGTACTTAAACAGCAGTAAATAGTAAATTTGTTGCAGACTATTTTCAGCTGCGGATTAAAGGTCTTTGCACACCAAGTCCGTATTTTCCGTATGAGTTTTTTAATCCGTCATCCAATAAGAAACCTTGCACACTGTGTCCGGTGCATTTTATTATCCTATTTGATGTGAAATATTTTCAGTGCGACAATTTTGTACAAAAATTTGGACCAAAGGCAAGTGCAAAGGCCTTCATATCCAGCAACAGGACGGTGTATGTGTACAATGTGTTGTACACATGTGTTGTTGAGTTATTTTGAAGTTACTGTACATTGTGACGTGTTTTCCGTACTTCTGCTTTGTTGTTTATGTACTTATCTTGAGCCCAACCATGATGTTTTTCCTAAACCTAACTGTTTTCTTTTTTGTCTCAACCTAACTATGGCCATTATCGTAGTTTTGTTGTCTAAACTGAACTGCGACGGATATGGCGTTAAATGACACACAAAAAGTCGTTTCACAATGTTAAGTCTGTGGCGTTCAATTTTATCACGACACATAGAATGTCCTTAAAATGATGTGCTGTCTATGCGCCTTCCCATGAGATCAGGTTGTTACAAGTACTACTAGTTTCTACTTACTACATCATTAAGACCGTTACTAGTAGTGAAGCTACTAACTGACATTACTAGCAATACTACATTACTGATACCGATGTTTCGTACTACAGCGAGTATTGCTCATCAATAAGCATATTTAGCAGACTCTTATAGTTCTTACTTCTTCACCTTTCAGAATTAAAGCTCCAACAGTAAAGGTTTGGTGTGCTCGTGACAGGAAGGGAGGGGGAGGGCTGGGAATAGTAGTGTGTAATCACGCCTCTACATTTTCCTCCATCCACCGTGGCATCCAGGCCACTCAGACTGCTATAAATACACATCAAATTAGAGACTCCCTTTGTGTGTGTGTGTGTGTGTGTGTGTGTGTGTGTGTGTGTGTGTGTGTGTGTGTGTGTGTGCGTGTGTGTGCGTGTGTGTGTGACCTAATGGTCCTTGGGTTGAGAGATCATGAACAGTTGCCTATGTGCCTCTTTCTTTCTCACTTTACTTTTTTCTTTCTTCTTTGTCTTTGTCTTTACTGTTCAGCAGATGTACAGTATGATGACACAACCCTGTCTCCTACCAAATTACGTTACCATACAACTAAACTGCATTCTCAATAACATTTCAAGGGAAGCATGTTTTCTCCTGGATCATTGTCAGATTTAAACAGTTTTAAACACGTGGTTAACGGTGTAAATTGAAACAGAACAAAACCAAAAATGGAACAAAACTACTTCATTAGGTTTGGCAAAAAACATGATGGTTTGGCTTAAAATTAGGGCTGAAAATATTTAATCCCGATTAATCCCATGATTGCCATAACTAATCGGGATTAATCTCAAATTAATCACATATTTTTTTATCTTATCAAAATGTACCTTAAAAGGTGATTTGACACCCTCTGACACACTCAGTGTGTCAGTGTGCTGACTTGACTATGACTTGCCCCAAACTGCTTGTGATTATCATAAAGTGGGCATGTCTGTAAAGGGGAGACTCGTGGGTACCCATAGAACCCATTTACATTCACTGATCTGGAGGTCAGAGGTCAAGGGACCCCTTTGAAAATGGCCATGCTAGTTTTTCCTTGACCAAAATGTAGCGTAAGTTTGGAGCGTTGTTTAGCCTCCTTCTCGACAGGCTAGTATGACATGCTGGTACTGATGGATTCCTTAGGTTTTCTAGTTTCATATGATGCCAGTATCTTCACTTCTATCTAGCTCCTAGCTTCTAGCTGTAAAACCGAGCCCGCTGCAAGCGTTAAAGAAATTAGTGGTGTTAAAATGAATTTGCGTTATCGCGTTATAATCGCGTTAACGTTGACAGCCTGACTTAAAATGACTATAAAATTGAAACAAAACAGAATGCAACAAAACTACGTGGTTTAGTAAAAAAACATATGGTTTGGCTTAAAATGACTGTTTGTTAGGTTATATAAGCTACGGACGTAAATTAAAATAAGTGGTCCGGTCCATTCTCCTGAAAGCGATATCTCCGGAACGCCTGGAAGGAATTTCTTCAAATTTGGCAGAAATGTCCAGCTGGATTCAAGGATGAACTGATTAGATTTTGGTGGTCAAATGTGAAAGTCACTTTGACCTCACAAAACACGTTTGTTGCCATGAATCAAAAAATCATATGGTAATTATGACAATTTCTCACAAATGTCAAATAGGATAAAATGATGAAGTGATGACTGGTTGGTGGAGGCATACAAATGCAAGGCGGAAATTCAATTTTTCTCTGGAATCTAAAGAAATGACAGAGATGTGGCATCATTTCAAAGCTAAAAGAAACTAAACTAGTGAATTGTTTTTCCATTCTGAAATGACATGGCTGCTCTGTTAACCCTCCATTGAGAAATAAAACTCAAAGTGTCCATCGACACGTCTTCCTTCTTTTCCACATCACCTCTGCTCTGCTCTTAACATACTTTGTGTTCGGCAGCAGGTGTGATGAGGCTTTTAAAAGACTCCAACCTTTTCATTTAGTGGCACAGTGACGAGAGAAGAGACGCCGTGTGTGTTTAAGCAGCCTATTAACATTACTGCCACTGGTGCTCTTCTTTTAAAAGAAAACTTCCCTAAAACACTGTAACTCGGTTCAAAACAGCTGTCAGCTATGTTCTTTTCATTCCTGGCTGCATTTTGTAGTTTGGTGTATATTTCTTCAGCCTGTGGGTAAGTGGCCAGTCATATATTACATGACATCATATCCAGATATTTCCAGCAGCTCCCGTGGAGTCTGAGAGCAGAAAATGTTTTGGGAGATTTTAAATGTCAACCATAAATGTAGCTTAGAATAAGCTGCAAGTTAACACAAGCAGCAACAGCTTCAATCTTTTAAGAAATGTCACTGGTTGCATGTGAACACGGTGCTATTCATTTTTCCAAGTAAAAAACTCATTTACACACACTGTATGTATCTCTTCTCTGATACATAAAGAGGCAAAGTGAAACCAGAACTTTCAGGTTTCGTTTTAAAGGTAAAAAAAACAACCTGATTTAAGTCACATTTATATTTGTGATAATAGAAATTCCAACAAATTGAAGTCAAATGAAAAAAAAAGAGTCTGATAAGATAAGATAAGTCTGGGGTGGTCTTGAGATGATTAACGGGATAGAAAAGCAAAAAACACGTAATTCTGGTAAAAAGAAATTACATTGTTTTTATTTTAATTTTCTCAAATTTAGCATTTTTAATGAATTACTGGATAATTGTATCTCTTCTTAGCAACTAACCTAAAAAGTAAAAGGGGCCTAAAAAGTATTTAAATAAAACAATCTGAGATAGAAATCATTGGGCAAAAATTCCATAATAACCTTTCAGTATTGTAATTCAAGTGTTCTGAAAGGAAACTAGACTTCTGCTCCTCCTCATGGCTCTGTTTTCAGGCTTTAAAAATTCTAGCATGTGACGGGAGACTTTGACCAATCACAGGTCAGAGAGCGTTCCTATTGGCTTTGCTCTGGTCATGTGACCGGAACTTGGCGTTCCTTCACCAGATTTCACAGTGGCGGCGGCGTCACAAACTTTCTCATTTTGCCGTTAAACCGTGCACTACAAGATGATTCTGAGAACATCTGAGGAGAGAAATAGACATTAATGTAACAGAATATTGATTCATATTTGATCAGCGCTGCCTAGTTTGACCGTTTGGTCGGAGTTTGCGAGTGATTGACAGCTGGCTCTCATAGACGGCAGCTGGACAACAGACCTCCAATCAGCTCTTACTGCAAAAAGTCTGCAAAGTTACAAAGCCCAAAGTCCACGCCAAAGTGAGTTCCTCTCCCCCACAGAAACTGCCTGAAACGCCTTGCTTGAAGTCTGCCTTTTCTTCCGTAACGTGGTGATGTTACCACTACCACATTTGCATAATACCTGCCTAGCAGCTAGTTTGGCACGTCTTCAAACAAAGCTAGTTAGAGCGGAGCTGGAGCGGGGTCCGAAGAGTTTGGTTCGGTTGACCAATCGCGACAGAGTGGGACAGCTGACCAATCAGAGTAGACTGGGCTTTTCGGGGCCCTTAAAGCATGTTCTAGTAGAAACCCAAAAAACAAGTATGCATGTGAAAATACGCATGATAGGTCCACTTTAAGGCCCTTATAATGTCAGTTGATATTATACTTTAGTCGTGCATATTGCTATCTTCCCAAACACAGATTAAATTAATCATATTAATTAAATACATTGAATGGGTATTGGAGAAAAAATGCGTAAAAAAACACAGGCCTTTCCCCCAGGAGACCGGTGTTCATGTCCCTTGTGAAACCAAAAGTCAACGTTGAAGTTAACGCTATGTGGGTTACGTAACATATTTAACTTACGTCAGCTTCGCAACATAGCCCACCTTTTCCTAAAGTAGTGTTGTTGCCTAAACCTAACCAAGTTGTTTACTGTGAACACGGGACGATTATTTAGAAAATAAAGTGTGTAACACATGCAAAAGTGACGCTATAGGGGTACGTAGAGCGTCATAGTTTGAAGCATAGAGCCGCTGACCAATTTAACGACTAGGGAGTGAGAACGTTTTGACCATACGTAGTATCAAAAATCATCTTGATGGATTAACTTCAAAATCACAAAGGGTTTGCATCAAAGTGCTGTTGTAGCTTTTTTCAGGAAAACAGATGAAAGACTGATGTCAGGACTTTGGCTTTCTAAACAGCTTGTTGATACAAGGCATTCTGGGAAATGAGAAAGTACCCTGAACATCACAAATAGATGATATACAGCACTGTAAGAAGATCAATTCTCCTTAAAGGTCCCATATTATAAAAAAGTGAGATTTTCATGTTTTTTTTATTATAAAGCAGGCTTAAGTCCTATATAAATACTGTGAAAGTATTGAAATGCTCTATCCACAGGGAAATACACACAGCCCGTATTTAGAAACTCTACATTTGAAACAAGCTGTCAGGATTTCTGTCCATTTGTGATGTCATAAATATACAATATTTAGACCCTTTACACAGATTTCAAAGTAAACATTCTAAATGTGTCCCAGTTTATTCCTGGTTGCAGTGTATGTGAATGTCATCAGCTGACAGGAAGTACACATGGACCCAAGCTGTTGCCTAGCAACGCAATTCTGTTGCAATTTCGTTGCAAGTCCGTCAAAATGCGGTTTCAGACAGAGGGTAAATACAGGCATATTCAAACAGACAGTATGAGGAAAATAAAGTTGTTTTTTTCAGTATTACAGCATGTAAACATGTTATAGTAGAAACATAAAATACAAGTATGATCCTGAAAATGAGCACGATATGGGACCTTTAATATCACTGACACGGCTTCTGTTCTGTTAATCTTAGCACTAAACATCCATTAAAATACACTGAACCGATTTTACTACTGCAGTGTGCATGTGTGCCTGGTGTTGCTGGCGGCAGCAGGTTTTTACACGTCAAAAGATCAAGGAGGAGAAGCAGTGAGCATGGTGGGATACCTGGTGGGTTTACTGCTTCCTTAGAAACCAGAAGCTCTTATTGGGCTGTTACTATGTGTTTGTGTAAAGTCAGCGAGAGGGAGACCCCGGCATTAAATTAAATCACCAAAATGTGCTTCTAACTGCTCGTATTAACTTTCCTTTCATCCTCACTTCTTCCTCTCTTTGTTTACTTTTGTTTCCTATCTTATCATACTCTTCTTGATTCTGGGGTCTTATTTCTGTAATTTTTACCGATGTTTCTATCAGTTAAGATAACATTGTACTTACCAGGTTAATTGCTAAGATTACTGAAAAAAGAAGTCAGAGGGGGTAAAACACGAGTGGTCAGACCATAACACAAATGTATTAGGAGGAAAAAACAAAGGTGAATAAAATAATCATTACCCAAACTGTCCTTTGTAAACATCCATCACAGCTTACAGACCAACTTCCTGCTTCAGCTCTGACCTACAGTAACTACCGTAGTTAAGTGCACACTCTTTTCCTGAGGGATTATTAACATTTCATGTTTCTCAATTTGAATTTTTACCAACAAACAAAGTGGTTTATATACTGTAGATAATCTGCTTCTTTCCTGCCAGTCGGACGTTGTTATAGTGATGTCGCTGTATTCCCAGATATTTTAAATTACTTTTGTGTGTGTAATTTTATCATATCCAACATAAACAACAGCCAAAGCTCTGAAGAATATGACCCAAAATTGTAATAAACAAAATGTATCTTGGCTTTAAGGCTGTAGTAATCAATATTCTTATGTTAACAAGAGATCAAATGACTAATGTGAAAGGGATCGCTCATTGTGATTAACCAACGGACAAGAATCACCCAACTCTGCAGGAGGAGGAGACCAAAACAGAGCTGCAACGAGAGTGAGTATTGGAATTTACATCGTCAGGAGGCCAGAAATACAATTCCAAATGCTAATGTTGCTCCAAGTGTAGGAAGAGTTTGGCATTATAGATGCAATAATTAGGATGCAATAATGAGTAAAGGCCTTTACACACCGGGGGGGGGGGTTACGAATAAGCGACACAAAAATGTGAAAATACTCCCCTGCGAATATTTTATGTCTAGGGCTTTTATTTTGAAAGGCAAGAATAAGGTGATTAATTGCATGATTGTCCATAGTTAATCGCAATTGATGGCAAATTAAACGTAATTTTTTTTATCTTTTCAAAATTAACCTTAAAGGGACATTTGTCAAGTATTTAACACTCTTATCGACATGGGAGTGGACAAATATGCTGCTTTATGCAAATGTGTATACTGTATATATATTTAGTATTGGAAATCAATTAACAACACAAAACAACAGCAGATAGCCCTCACAGGTACTGCATTTAACATAAATAATATGCTCAAATCATAGCATTGCAAACTCAAGCATGTCTGTAAAAGGGAGACTCGTGGGTACCCATAGAACCCATTTTCATCCACATATCTTGAGGTCAGGAGCTGTTAAATGAAGAGTAGTTCGAGCAGTAGTTTTATCTATTTGATTCGTGTACATAGACACGAATTACACTTCTTTTCGTGATGCTCCACATGACTTTCAACAATGTATTTTTTGTGCGTTTTCCTACGAATGTAAGAGGTCAAGGGAGCCTTTTGAAAATGGCAGTTTTTCCTCGCCAAATTTTATTGTAAATTTGGAGCGTTATTTAGCCTCCTTCACAACGAAGCTAGTATGATATGGTCATTGGATTCCTTAGGTTTTCTAGTTTCATACGATGCCAGTATCTTCACTTTATCTTTGAGTCCACTACAACCTGAAAATCGCACGTTGTGTTAATGCGTTAAAGAAATTAGTGGATTCGAAAAGAATTTGCATTAGCATGTTATTAACAGTAACTTTGACAGCCCTAGTATGAATGGAAACGGAAGGAGTGGATCTGAAAGGATTAATAAAGTTTCTTCTTCATCTTGGTTTGGACTACGGAGCCTCTGTGTTGTTGTTTCATAAATATAGGCGTAAGTCAACCAATTCCACAAAACGTGATTTGCCAGTCTTTATTCGCTCAGGAAATCAACCTCATTCCAAAAAAATACATTCTCTCACTTTTTCTCGGCGTAATATTCACATTATGTATAAAAGTACAACAAACAACAACAGTTTGAAAAAAAATACTGACGTACAATTTACTCGCATGAAAAAAAGATGCCGGTGTGTAACCGTAGCCTACAACACTGATGAAATGTGGATGGAAGCAACATCAGCGTCAGGTTGGCTCTGGAGGCTTTGTAGACACCAGTTTGGCTTCGTCAACTTGACCAACCTCCAGTCTCAGCTGTATGGTACATCTCTAAACTCCGCAACCTGTGCTGATGCCCTAACCCTAACCCTAAACCAAAATCAGCCATTGCCACAAGGCCAGAAGACGGCCATCTTTGAATGCAGCTCATTAGTACCTGGCAAACACACACACACACACACACACAGGCTGAGAGATCAGCAGCTACCTGGTTGCCACGCTGGCACCCCCCAAACTCCTAAATATCTTTATGGAGGGGTTTTAAAATGGCCCCCCTCTGGCGGTTTCCATTATGACATCGGGGGGCCACAGGTCACCTCTTCCTCTCCTTTCTTCTCCTCTTTTCATGTCCCTCTTTCTCTCCCTCTCAGCAATTTTATATAGTCCTTCTTTCCATATTAGCTGCTCTGAAAGCCTATTAACTACCCCCCACACCCCCCGCCCCCCCCACACACACACACACTCTTGCACACCTCTAAACCCACTGCTGTTTTCTGTTAGCACTTAGCCACGTTAGCAGGGGGGTTATAGATAAAGAGGCTGTAGGGACGAAGAGGAGGGACTGCTTGGATTGGACCTGCACGTTTTTGAAGTTTTATGGTGGTGTTTTAAATTGGATTTCTGGGGCTTTGCGTTACAAAACTTTATAGCTGCCTCATTTTGCCTTGTTCATGGTGGGGCACTTTATTTTTCTCCTTGTCAGGAAGCTGTCTTTTCCACTTGAGCAAGAGAGTCGGGGTTCAGAACCCAATCCTGCTGAAGACACATTCATTAGAGTTTAGCTTTGAGAAATCATATCATGCTGCAATCTGACACAATTTGTGTTTGTCTCAGGTCACACACAATCCAGTAGAAGTAACCATGTGATAACCACAACCAAAGTGCCCAGGAATGTTGCAGAAATTAGAAAATAAGTGCTGAAAGAGAAGCTGGAAACAAGACAGGAGGATCATTCAACAAGCAAAAGGCTTCCCAATCATTATCAACATAGATTCATCGATCCACCCGTACAGTGGAACACTTCTGATGTTGCTGGTCCCTTGTAAAATTCGAAAAATTACATAACTTTTTTTAAGATATCACACGAACCATTGTCTGAGGATACGTTGCTCAATTCACTGGACTTTATATTATGTTTTGGAAATGTAGTTGTTGAACCAGAGGTAGGTGGGCCTACAATATTATTTGTAACTCCACGCTCAACTGGAGTGTATGGGTCAGAGGTCACAATCAGCCGTACAATTACTGTACAGTAACTCATTCTTCTGTCCGTGTGTCGCATCGTGTGTGCTGTTGAGTAATTAGTAAAAATGCACTACTTTTTCAATGAGTAATTGGTTACATTTTTCAAGTAACTTGCCCAAAATGTGTGTATCCAAAACATTCTCACTCCCAGTTCGTCATATACCGCCTCTTGGTCAGTGCCCCTCAGCATCGGAGACCGACGGGTGGTTACCCGTCTTGCGTTACTTTTGGACGGGCCAGGGACGGCGTGTCAATATATGGCCATTACGTGCAAAGTGTATACAACCACTTGGGTAGGGTTAGGAAACGGAGGTGGTTGATGTTAACTTCACTGACTAGCGACTCACTTGACTCACAGGGCTGACGATACCGACGAGTTGCGTGACTGAAGACTGACGTGACGAAATAAGGGAACGTTACTTTTAGTTTCACATGGAACACGAACAAGGTCTCCTGGTTGAAAGTCCTTTGTTTGTTTGTGCGGCTAACTGTATAGTCAAGAGGGCAGCAACCTTTACTATCAAAAGAGCCATTTTAGGCAAAAAAACAAAAAAAATCTGTCTGGAGCCGCAAAACATTTGAGCATTGTGATGAAGGTAACACAGTTTATAGTCTAAGTATATAGTATATCAGTCTAATGCAGTGAGGGCCAAAGTGCAAATGTACTACGGAGTATTAGGGCCACATTGAGGGAAAAGAAATCTGAGATATCCAGAATAAAGTCATAATATTACGAGAAAAAAATCATAATGTTACGAGAATAAAGTCAGAAGTTTACGAAAAAAAAAAGTCGGAATATAACGAGAATAAAGTCAGAACTTTATGAGAAAAAAAGAAAATAACACGTGAAATTTGTATTTTATACTTTTGACTTTATTCTCATAATATTAAAACTTTTTTTTTCGTAAACCTATGACTTTATTCTATGGATATTATGACTTTATTCTCAAAATCTCAGATTTCTTTTTTTTCCTCAATGTGGCCCTAATACTCCGTCGTACCGTCGTACCATAAACCTACAACAATGAAAAATAAAAATGAAAATGTAAAAAAAAACAGTTATTCATTTCCATTTTTAAAAATCCACCGGGGCCGCAGGTTGCAGACCCCTGGTATAGTCAGAACCTAATATTCAGAATAACCTACACTTTCTTAAACTGAAAACTAATGAATAAAAAATGAATCAGAAAGGATCAAACAATAAAAACAAAGCAGGAAGAGAAATATAAGTCAACGTTACTTTTAGTTTCATACGGGACACGAACACCGGTCTCCTGGTTGAAAGTCTTGTGTTTGTTTGAAACAACCAGCCCGGCCTGAACGGACTCTCATGCTATTAATACTAAGTCACTTGGGTTCATATTGGAGTTAGTTGAAAGCCCGGTTCGTCACAAAACTGCTGCCAAAGGGTGCCTCTGTGCATCGGTTTCCGATGCTGAGGGCGGAGTTGGGAGTGAAAATGGATTAGTGTTTGTGGTTCATATCATCAAAGCTACTGAAGACTACTGCTGACATGGTAAGGATTTCAGTTGTATTTTTTCCTTGGCTGCCACACCTCATTGTTCTTCCTCTCTGGTGGACAGTCCATCTTGCTGAAAAAGACCTTAAATTTCTCAGTTCGAACAAGATAGAACTTCACTATCCCTATAGAAGTCCAGCATTTCCAGAAATCCCTGAACTCTGCGTCTTTAATGTTTGAGGTAGATGTTACTGTGCGCTGAGAAGTACATGCTGGATTTTTAACTGAAAGGTGCTACAGTGTCTGACATCCTTTGATTTGTGTACATCTTTTTAAGCCTGTGGGTGGGGTTCAACAAAAACTATAGTTTCCTGATGAAGAAATCTTAAGAAGTTTTGATTTTGCAGTGGAAACAGCTGGAAGTTTTTCACTGAGAGAAAATGGCCAGAAAAGAAGCCTTGGAGCTGCAGCAGATGGCAGCCTGGGCCCTGCCGCCGCTGCTGGGCGGAGCTCCGATATTGACCAATCACTGCCGAACTGACTGTGATTGGCCAGTACCAAGCTAGGTCTCATTATACCATTGGCTGCTGCAGCGCTGAGACATTGGAGCTGCTGGAATCTGAGTTAGCTGATGAGATCTGCAGAGGACCAACACACACACACACAGAGTCAATGTATTACTCATCACTGCCTACACTGTAACACGTATGTGGCCTGGTTTCCTCTCTGTTGCTTTCTCTGTGTTTATCTACGTCTGTCCCTGTAATCTTTACTGTTTATTCTTTCCCATCAGAGATTTTCCTTCAGGCAGAAATGGCGCATGCTCGCAATATCCAAGGCATGCAAAAATTACCTTTTATTCTGAAAGTAAAGATCATTGTTCATAAAGTCCCAATGGCCCTGGGCCTCTTTTAAGACACTGTAATCATCTCTGACGTGCACTTTCCCTTCCTGTAATAGTTTACTGTGGGGTGTGTTTTCTTCTTTTGGAAAGTGTCTTTTTTTTGTATATTTGACTTTTCCCATTAACTTTCCCACTCTGGACGGTACAATATTCAGTTGTGCAGTGTGTTTATGTAATGTGGTGTTGAGGTCTGGGTTGGTGAAAGGGTGTGTGATGTTTTAACTTTGATTGAGCCTTAGCCCAGTGTTTTAGTCTCCTAATCTCAGCCGTACTTGAACAATACTTTAACAATGCTGTGGGCAGATATTACAGGGGGAAAAAGGTAACACCATGTAACACCAAATGTAATGCAGGAGTTTCCAAAATTGATATTAATATCAAAGTCTGATGTTTTGGTAGGATTTTTGCCATTTAGGCACAGGTTATGTGATAGCACCATTGTTCTTAAAGGAATAGATTTTGGCCGAGAGTTCAGGCTGGTGCACACTGAAAGATTTTTTAAATCTTAACACATTTTTAAAAAGTGAGAGAGCCCACAGATAACGCCATGTTATATTCAATTGAACAGTTCTGTTCTAATAGTGTGTGGTGAGCAGTGATTTGGCCAAAACAGCGCACCCTACCCCACACTAACAGATTCCATTCATGAACAACAAGAGTCCTGACTCAAAAAACAAAAAATCTCACAAAATCTCTCACAATCAAACGTAACGATAATGAACAGGAAGAATGAGTTAGTTTTTGCTCTAGTTTGAACTGAAATTCACGAAAGATGGATGGATGAAGTCATGAAGACATGTTCAATAAACACTTGTGTTGTTGCCAAAAATTAAGAAGTTGCTCCTCCATTTCTGAGGTTCATCTTACTACTACTTTATGCTTCGCTTTTAGCGTTAGCTCATGCATTAACCACGGCCGCCATGACGGCTGTGGTTGTCCTTCTACTGCAGTCAGTTTCGTTCTCAATTGGCTATCGTTCTTTCCCACGTAACTGCGTCATCGGCTGTCCTTGGGGTTCCCCACACACAACAGGATCGTAAATATTGAAGATGTTTAATATTTATGAATTGAAATCGGTGCGGATGGACTTCCGAGCCGATCGGGGGAAACATACCTCACACCACAGAAATATCTGGAAAGATCATCTTTAGAACAATCAAAGGATTGGAAGGGGGGAATTGGGGCCAAAATGGGCTTGATTCTTGTGTAGTGTGTACCGGGCATTAGATGAGAAGATTGATACCACTCTCAGGCCTAACTTTGATGGTTGTCTAATTAGTCATACTTAAGGTTATAGAGAAACGCCTGATATTTTAAAACAAGTTTTCTGGGGCTTTTCCTATTTCTGTAACTTGACGTACAACAACCTGCACAGCTGCCCTCGATTTCAGCCACACTTCTGGCACAGGAGTATGACGTCCCCATTCTTAATCCTGCCTACAAAGCTCTGATAGGCTCAGTAGTTTCTGTCAGTAAAGTACAGCATCAGACCTACTTGAATTGCTGAAAAAAAATCTACTGATGTGGACAGTGATTCAAAGGTCTGGAACCAGTCTAGGTCTCTGAAACACTGCTTTTTCCTACATGCACAATTTTAAATGAGTTGCACTTTAATCTCGATGTTCTTCCCTTTTTGGCTGTATGAAACAAAAATGAAAAAGATCATAACTATGCAGATGATCAACCCTTGCAGCAGTAAGGTCATTGGCCTCAGGTCTACAAGCCTCTAGTACCTAAAGACACTTACCTACAGTATCTAAAGACTTTTAAGAAGCTTTTGAACAAGTCCTCTGTTTTTTGTAGGAGGCTACATGTGTGTCCATGACTGTAATAGTGGTGAGCAATGATAATACTACTGACTGTAGTTCTAACAGCACCTGGAGCTCTACTTTGACAGACAGAACTGTACTGGCGGCCCCTGGTGGCCACACTGGGTGACTGCACTCCTACAACCAGAACTCCCATTCACACACACAGACCCTGAATCCCTGCAGCTCCCCTAAGCTGCTGCTCTACTGGTTCTACTACTGGTCTTACTGGTGGACTAGTTTACCGGTGGTGGAACAGGAAGAGAGACAACACACTTGATTACTTGGTTAATGTGAGAAATCACTATATGTGGGAAAAACTGTAGATTTGGGGGGGGAGAGCGGTAGGGGCTGCTGAGGGTAGAACCGTGGAGCAGACGGGGGGGGTGTGGCTTTGAAGAGGAAGGGCGGGGTTAAAGGAAAGGAAGGAGGTGTCCTGTTTCCTGATGGATGGCAAAAGAAGGCGGAACAAAACGCTCCAAGATGCTGTCTGTTACCCTCATGCGCCGACACACACACACACACAAAGAATATGCAGCTTACACATAAAGATGAACAAAAACATATTGAGTGAAACAGATCATAACCTTATCATATGCTGTTGTCACAAACCGGCTCAGGAGATGTGACAAGGAGGGAGTCCACACACGAGATTTATTTAAAACCAACAGCATTAAGTTAACACAAAACAAACAATGGAGTAGGGAGATCAGCAATGAAAGCAGTGATGTGTGTGTCATGTGTACAAAACCAAAAGAAAAAGTCATGCAGGATGGATGTCACTTTAGGAAGGGAGCGAGACATTAAATGGGCATTAAATGTGTTTTGGGTGATCGGATTGCAATCGGCTAGTGCTTGACCAGATGAAAGTACCGGTGTAAATGCACCCAAAATGTAATGAGGACGGATCGTGATCCGATTGGCCAAACCACCTCCGGAGGTGGTAGGGGTGCATTGTGAACACAAGTGTAAATGCAATTGCGTTTTCAATCCATAAACAACTACGTGGGCGGTAGTGACGCCCACAATGTTCGGGTTTGGACGGGTGGGTCAAAAAGTGACATAGCAGCATTACGAGTAAGTTATTAATGACTTACAGAAACATTGCGTGGAAAAGTCCACCTTCCTCCTTCTCTTCCCCTCTCTCTCTCTCTCAAACACCGTATTGCCTTATTTCTATTATTATTACTGCTACTATTACTGATATTTCTGTTATCACTCTATTATATCCACCGCTATTGATTATTGTTTTTAGTAGGGATGCACCGATAACACTTTTTTTTCAAACCGAGTACAAGTACAAGTACTTACATTTGGGTACTCTCCGATACCGAGTACCGATAGGAGTACTTCTCTGTGCCAAAAGACCCTCGTTAACAGCCAGCTGGAGGGTGTGAGCGACACACGGCAGGCTGGGGAATCCCGCATACGAGGCGGTGCGCCGCGACCGGCTCTAGGTCGGCTTGGAAAGGCTCGGTGGGAAGGTATTTCCCGGGGTCGTGGGCAAAGTGCACGCTGCGCCCTCTCTCCCCACCGGGGACTGGCGACCGTGATGGGGCTCGGCCCACTTAAAAGGCGCCAGGGGTCTGCAGCGATGTCTGCAACCCACCCGACCCGTCTTGAAACACGGACCAAGGAGTCTAACGCACACGCGAGTCAGAGGGTGCAAGCAAAACCCTGCGCAATGAAAGTGAGGGCGGGCGTGTGCCGGTATCGGGTCGGGCGCACCACTGGCCTGTCTCGCCCGCACCGTTGGTTAGGTGGAGCGTGAGCGCATGCGATAGGACCCAAAAGATGGTGACGAGAGGTTAACGTCATGCTGCCGTAAAGTGGTATCGGTGCCATTGTATCGGAGCCGTTTTGCGAGTACGAGTACATGAGCACTGTATCGGACCCGATACCCGATACCGGTATCAATACCCGATACCGGTATCGGGTATCGATACCCGATACCGGTACCCAATACCGATACCCGATACCGATACCGGTATCGGGTATCGATACCGGTATCGATACCCGATACCGGTATCGGTGCATCCCTAGTTATTAGTCCTATTTGTATTACTACTTATAGCTGCTGTGCTATTATTGAGGTTGCTGTGCATCTTCTCTCTCTCTCTCTCTCTCTCTCTCTCTCAAAAAAGCACAGCATTTTCAAGTATGCACCTGAAAATAAGCATAATAGGTCTCTTTAAAGACTTAACTTCAGTAGAAATCAATGGCTTTGGGTGTGAGTGCTACAGACTGGGCCAGATTAACCCACTAGGGGGCCTTGGAGGAATAATTAGCTTTGGGGACCTTATTTAGAATCCCCACTCAGTTAGCACATGATAACTTGATTACTTACAAATTAATTTAATTAATTATGTAAGAATAAAGGTACAATAACTAGATTTTTGAGACAGGGCCTTAACAAGATTGGATAAAAAAAGCAATGCTGTCACCTTAAGGCCCTTACTCTATACCATTTCAGTTATTATTATTATATTATAACTGGAGAATATTATCATACACATTTGCAATTAACCAGATGACCATAAACCAATTGGAGCATGGGGCCTTATTTGGTCTCCCCCAAGAAAAGAAACTGAATTATACCTGCACTCACCTAATTTGACAGACTTGCATGTGTACAGTACATAACAGCAAGCTGTACATTTAACTGTAAAAATATCTACTCATGATGTCTACTCTTGATTTATTCATGACAACTCCAAGACAGACCAAGAGTTTATCGGACCAACACAGGACTCAGCATGATAGTTTATGTTGAAATATGTGTGTGTGTGGAAGAGAGAGCAAGAGATCACAAGCTGGAGGCTAAGCAGTTTGTGTGTGTGTGTGTGTGTGTGTGTGTGTGTGTGTGTGCTCTCTGCTGGTCTGGACAGCCTCTCCGGGTTGAATTCAGAGGGGGCGGGGCCATCGACTGGAGTGGGGAGCTCTGACTAAAAACTTTTCTCTGCTCTTGATGTGGATCAGCGAGCAACATCAGCAAGCCAGATGTGCATGTGTGTGTGTGTGTGTGTGTGTAGATTTTAGGTGAGGTGGGTTGAACCAAAGGCAGGGGAGGTCTCCTCTGATTGGCTGTCTGTAGATGATGACGCGAGTCACCGACATGCATTCTGGGCAGAAGATATATATCTCTCCTTTTCTCTACTTACTTGGACTTTTTCCTCTTTTCTTCCTTTTTGCTCTCTCAGTCAGACAAGTACATGCACGCACACGTACACACACACACACACACACACACACACACACACACACTCCTCCCCCCTCTTTCTCCTCATAATGGAAAAAGCAGATTCACCATCAGGTCATACCAAGAAATGGACACAAGCTGGTTTTGGTTTGTGTTCCCTTAAAGTCTAAACTACAATTAAACTTCCTCATGAAGTAATTTCAGTGCTACTGATGTTAAATGATTTAAAAAAAAAAAAAAACAGTGCGAAACATATATACATATATAAACATATTCTAAAGTTTCCTGGTGAATGTGTTAGCAAACAGTTGCCTATTTACACATCCAGTGGACACACAGCAACATTATCATTCATTTAATGTTGGTCACCTGACAACTGTAAGTCCAATATTCACTCTCTTTTAGCTCTTTTAGCTGTTTTTGTCTCCACCAACTCCTGAGAGAATACCAGGCTCTTTAGTTGCTCAATGCTCCACTATGTTCACCAGCTAGTTGCTAACCAGTGTTGGGGGTAACCAGAGACTGTATATAAAGATGGACAACATGACAGCTCCTCAAAAGTGAAGCCAAAACATCTGGATCGCCCCCGATAAATCCCGCCCCCTTCATGTTAGCGGATGGGACACGGGACAAACTAAAAAGGAACTAAAAAGTCAAAGTACACATCAAATACATTTTTCCCAAAGATGGTCTCTGTCATATTGGGTAGTTCTTATCACGCCGATGTATGTTCAAGTGTTCACTTTTCTGATGAGTTTGGTTTTAATTAGTTATTGGATGCTATAAAAAAGGGGTGAGACGTCATGACCGACAGCTGTGATTGACAGTTTCCAATCACGGCATCTCAGATTGTTCTGTGAAACACACATCTGACAGGGTCAGGTTAGCGTATCGCTGCCACCATGAAAAGTTTTGCAGAGTTTGTCATTATAATGAGAAGCATATCTCACATTTACTAGAATCTTTCAAATAATAGCAGGATATTTTTCAAGTTATTATGATATTTGTTCTCGTTAGTAGATACCAAATTTTTCCATCTTTAACTTTTCTTGTAATACAAACATATGACTTTCACCTTCTCATTATTTCACATGACAGAGATGAGACAATGATCCATCATTGCCTCTCTCATCAGCACCAATGTGCAGTGTCCCAACCTCAGTCTAACACCTGCCTATACCCTTCTTGCCTACGTTTCAAAGTGTGTAGCAAAGTGCTTAAAGGTCCCGTATTATAAAAAAGTGTGATTTTCATGTTTTTTATTATAAAGCAGGCTTAAGTCCGATATAAATACTGTGAAAGTATTAAAACTCTCAATCCACAGGGAAATACACACAGCCCGTATTCAGAAACTCTGCATTTGGAACAAGCTGTCAGGATTGCTGTCCATTTGTGATGTCACAAATATACAATATTTAGACCCTTTACACAGATTTAAACGTAAACATTCTCAATGTGTCCCAGTTTATTCCTGGTTGCAGTGTATGTGAATGACATCAGCTGACAGGAAGTACACATGGACCCAAGCTGTTGCCTAGCAACACAATTCTGTTACAATTTCGTAGCAATTCTGTCAAAATGCACTAAAACAGAGCGTTTAAGGCAGAGGATGAATACAGGCATATTCAGACCGACAGTATGAGGAAAATAAAGTTTTTTTTTAACATTACAGCATGTTAACATGTTCTAGTAGAAACACAAAATACAAGTATGAACCTGAAAATGAGCATGATATGGGACCTTTAACCTAAAAGATTTGGTGCCAAGTACAAATCCCTCAGCACCGTCTCCCCTCCATCTCCTTAAAAATAGTTGATTTCAAAAGGCAAACAACAGACAAAAAAGACAATGTGTTTGTCAGTAAAGCAACATGTCCTCCCTCGCTCCTCCTCCTCCTCAGTTCAGATGAGGAAAAGGTTTCAGTCATGAACCAAAGGGTTAGAGTTACAGTGGAAGCTGACGTATACGCCTCCCTCCCTCTCTCCTCCTTTTCTCACAGGGTGTGTCTTTTCACCCCGAGCTAGAGAACTCCCCTGGAATGTGGGATGCAGAGAGACAGCCACATGGCTTCACACAAGCTTTTAATGTGTTTCTATTGCTGTGGACTCTAATTGACCGTGTGTGTGTGTGTGTGTGTGTGTGTGTGTGTGTGTGTGTGTGTGTGTGTTTTCATGTGTCAAGGCAGCAAAAAAGTTGTCCCACAAGATATTAGTATGCATGTGTGCGTATATGTGTTTGTGTCAAATGAATCACCATAGACTTTTTATTTCTTTATCACACTTTTTAAATATGTTCCCTACTCACAAATCCAAGATAAAACCCTACAGTAAGCCAACATCTGGAACACTAAAGAAATACACAGACAGACTTATTCAAAACAGTGATAGACTCTCTGACTTCCAACCTGCTGAAAACTGTACAGTCAGCCACTAACCAATCATCTAACTGGAAAGATTGAGTCATCATTCCTACAAGATCCCCAAATCATTGGAAGAAGTATTCAGATCCTAAAGTAGTCATACCAAACTGTAAAGAAATACTCTGCTACGAGTCCTGCATTCAAAATTTTGCTGAAGTGAAAGTGTGTAAGTATCATTAGCAAAGTGTACTTCGGGTATCAAAGTGTTATAGAGTGCTACAGGAATGAGTCCTAAAACCCAGAAATTAGCTAGTTTTTGAATGGGTTTTTAGTTCGATGCCTGAGATAAGGTCTGAGGTCAACACAAGCTGAAGAGATTTTAACATTTTGTTCTATGACATAAAATACAAATATACCACTCGTGAGTTTTGAAGCTTCTACCCGTCACGTCTACGCGTCACGTCGACTCGTCCTCCTTTACAGCCTCGTCGTGTGAACTTTGTTTATAGCCTAACGTTAGCTTTTTACTTGTCGATTGTCGAGTGGTGTTCATTTGTGAAGATTATCTTGCTGAACCAAACGTGAAAGTATCATAAACGTCTGTTTGCCACAGAGTTTGTTTTTTGCAATAATATAAAACCCAATAGAAAAATCCCATTGTCTTTTTGTCGAGGGAACCAGGGCAATGCTAAATTCCTGGCTGGCCTACAAAAATACGTCATCCCTGGAGCGCTCTACGGCACGCGAAATTACTTAAAAACCACCATGTCATTCAGAAATCATTTAGTGAGACCGGGCTGGTTTATATACTCAAAAAAGGGAAAAAGTCCAGAGTGCTCGGAAGTTCAAATCAGTGTGATTAAGGTGCTCTTTGGTGGGGTACACAAAGGTTCCAAAAAGGGGGAGTCCAAGGCATTCTTCTGGCAAAAAATAAGAAGCCTTTATTCAAATGGCTATTTCATGATGAAATGCTGAAAATAATGCTAGAACATGTAAAATTAGGTAACAACAGCCTTCTTCAGGGTGTAACCCTCAGCACACAGCTTTCCCTTTTGTGAGTATACAGATAATTGATGATCGCAAACACCTGAGCAAGAGGCCAATAAACTCTCAGGTGACAAGTGCAAAATGTGGTCACTAGATGGCTCTACAGGATGTCAAGAAAACAGAGAAATAATAATGAATATAAAATAAGAAACATAAATATACAGATAACAAGACAGAAAAAAAGTAAATAAATAATAATATATAGCCATTTATGGCAACAGTACCAGACCACATGCATAAGAGCCACTACAAAAACGGACTAAAATCAATTTCTTCATTTAGTCCTGGATATGTTGTTGCTGTTTTATAGACTGTTGGGTCATAAAAGCTAAAACAATGCATCATATTTTACGAGCTTATGACATGTTTTGTATGTCCATACGTAACTACCTCCCACCAAGGCCGAAGGCCTAGGAAGGAAGTTATGTTTTCACCGGCGTTGATTTGTTTGTTTGTTGGTTAGTTGGTTTGTCCGTTTGGAGGATTACTCCAAAAGTCCGTGATGGATTTGAATGAAATCTGTTGGATGGGTGGGGTGTGGCACAATGAACAATCCATTAGATTTTGGTGGTGATCCGGATCATGATCCGGATTCAGGAATTTATTTTAATAACTCCGCTCAGCCTGTGCATTAACACCACAGGCTTTAAGACATGCGCAGTGTAACTCATGACGCGTAACCGTGGCATTTCGTTCGGCGTTTTTTTACATTAAACTCTGTGAAATTACAGTTGAGTTGGACCAAAGCACACTTGTTGGTTGTTCGTGGGGGGGCGGAGGTCTGCGCTCTCTGAGTGCCATTCTAGTTCTTATAGTAACAAGGGGTCAGGGATCTTCTTGTACAATATTAGGTAATTTACCTTTTTACTTAAATGAAAACATCTGAGAAGTTAAGAATTAAAATCTATCTTTGGTGGAACTGCTAACAACTCTTAAGTCCCTTTCAGACATGAAGTCTGTCCCTGAGATGTTCAGGAACATTTCCTGCATGGGGTCATGTGTGAATGGGAGCAGGGATCGATATTTAGGGAAATCATCGCCAATTTCCCGCCTCGAGACCTTGTAACATATCAGGGAAGATGCTGGTACGGCTGTGTTGTGAATGAAAGACACTGCAGGGGCGAGCGCGAAAAGGGTTACGTCCGTCTGACAGAAGATGCTTTCAGGTGGAGCGAGTGAACCATCATAAGTATTTGAATCAGCAACTTGTTTATGGTTTGCCAATACTTTCATGGGTGATTTGACTTGTCTCGCTAAGTTGTTGAATATTTAATACATTATTACACTATAAGAACATTAGCACTGGACAAACAGCCCCTCGCTAACACCCTCTCTCTCTCTCTCTTATTACCTCTATGTCTCTCTGTCTCTCTCAGTCAACCTGCCTGTGCCTGCCTCCAGCATACCTCAGGTTCCAGCCCATTTCTTCGAAGAGTTTGCCCCTCTCTCTCCCTTCCTCTTTTTCTCTGCTTCTCTGAGCTTTTTTTGTCCCTGTAGGTGTTTCTTTTTCTTTACAACACCTCTCCTGGCTTCATTCAATTCAAATTACAAAACTAAAACACTACAGCTCTCAGTTTAAATTTATGTTCATTTAAACTTGCCTAGAGGCCAGGATTACTCTATGACCACCCAAGCTTTAAAAAAAAAAAAAACACACACACACCTGTAGGCCCATTAAGTTGCACTGATCTGACCTCTGCCTATGCAAACACATAGAGACAAGCCTAGACAGGCATGCTGCTGTGGATAGAGGATTACACACATGAACACATTTGTGCAGGACAGCCAGACACAGAAAGGAATTACGGCTCTCAATCGATACAAATATTTAATTGTGATTAATCACATGATTGTCCAAATCAGGATTAATCGCTCATTTTTCATCTGTTCAAAACGTACCTTAAAGACAGATTCATCAAGTATTTAATACTCTTATCAACATGGGAGTGGGGCAAATAAGCTCGCTTTATGGAAATATATATATATATATATATATATATATATATATACACACACACAATATATCTATTAACAACACAAAGATACCCTCACAGGTACTGTATTTAGCATAAAAAATATACAGGCAACAACAGCTGTCAGTGTGTCAGTGTGCTGACTTGACTATGACTTGCCCCAAACTGCATGTGATTATCATAAAGTGGGCATGTCTGTAAAGGGGAGACTCGTGGGTACCCATAGAACCCATTTACATTCACTGATCTGGAGGTCAGAGGTCAAGGGACCCCTTTGAAAATGGCCATGACAGTTTTTCCTCGCCAAAATTTTGCGCAAGTTAGGAGCATTATTAACGTCCTTTGCGACAAGCTAGTATGACATGTTTGGTACCGATGGATTCATCAGGTCTTTTAGTTTTATATGCCAGTATCTTCACTCTAGCTTAGACCTAAAAATAAGTTGCGTGAAAGAAATAAATGGAAATTAATTTTTTTAAGTTTTTCATTTTAGCCTTTATTGATGTGAGTGAATACGAAGGGGCAACATGGGGAGACGGCTAGCCCTCGGTTGGGATCAAACTGGTTACATTACAAAAACATTATGTGTATTAAAGACTAAACTACAAGGACACCTTGCCCTAACAAATGTTACATCTTTGTACATTTTGTATTGTATTTTTTTATATTATTTTTTTTCCAACATATTGTTAAAAAAAAAGCGTGTGTCTTGAAGGCTTCTATATTTTGTTGTAACGACATTATAAAAACGAGAATACAGAAAGAATGCATGGTAAACATGTAAAAGGCCTTAGAAAGCAGTAAATGATGAGTATCATCAAAAATCATATCTCTATACAACACAGTCTCACAGCAGTTTGTGAAATACTCATGAAATTTAGTCTATTTGATTTGTGTACTTACACAGGAATTTCCTTTTTTTTGGTGACGCTCAGCACGACTTTCAACAACGTATATTTTGTGCTTTTTTCTTTTAATGTCAAGTAACAAGTGACGCACGTGTTAATTTCCGCTACAGTCTTTTCAAAATAAAACTACTCAATTAGGTTTAGGAATAGATTCACTTGGTAAGGCTTAGGCAACAAACTACGCTGCTCAAAACTCTGCGCCAATGGCAGACCTGCCAAATTCTGGTGTCCTCTGGCAAATGCCAACCGAGCTGCACGGTGCTGCTGGGTCGATGCCCTTCTACGGCCCTGTCCAGCCCTCCTCATGTAACGGCCGGTTTCCTGGTATCTCCTCCGTGCTCTTCAGACTGTGCACGGAGACATAGCAAACCTTCTTGCGACCGCACGTCACGTATGGATGTGCCATCCTGGAGGAGCTGGACTACCTGTGCAACCTGATCATGCTACAAGTAGTGACAAGGACACTAGCAGAACACAAAACTAGAAAAAAATCAGTCGGGAAGGATGAGGAGAGAGCAGCTGTCTGTGGCCACCACATGCAGAACCATTCCCTTTTTAACCATTCCCTTTTTGGCGGTTGTCTTGCTGTTGCCTCTCCATTCACCTGTTGTCACTTTCATTTGAAAGCAGCTGAAAGTGATTCACAATTCAAAAAGCTCAAGTGAGCTTCCTAAATGGACAGATTGATTTCCCTGACGTTTAACTGATGACGGTGTTAGACTGTGATAATTAAGTGTTCCCTTCATTTTTTTGAGCAGTGTATTTAGTTAGGCTTAGGAAAAGATCGACTTAGTTAGGTTTAGGCAACAAAACCACTTAGTGAGGTCTAGGAAAAGATCGCGGTCTGGGTTAAAATAACTCCAGAAGTGCCATAACTTAAGTATGGAAGTTAACTGACAAATAAATCATCTTTGACTTGTGGTCTCACACGGGACACGAACACCAATCTCCTGGTCAAAAGTCCTGTGTTTTTTGACCCATCCATCCACCCGACCTCCTCCCTGCGTAGCGTTTACCGCTCTTTATACTTCCCGGTTCACAATTACATGGAAATTGATTGATTTCGGGCTGACCATCACGGAAAAAATGTGACATTGGTGTCTATGTACACAAATCAATACATTCAATTTCGTGAGTATTTCACAAACTGCTGTGCGACTGGGCTTGTTTATTTGACCCACCATCGCCCCAGACCGCCACCTCTGCACCGCCACAACATATTGTTTTAAATGCATGCATCATTAAGGTTTCTATATTTTGTTGTAAAGACATTATAAAAAAAGAGAATACAGAAAAAAAACATAGTAAATGTTCAGGTGACTGATGGGCGAAGGCTGGAGTCTAGAGACACTCGGACATCGGACATG
Organism: Sebastiscus tertius; assembly: GCA_916701665.1. Lineage (NCBI taxonomy): Eukaryota > Metazoa > Chordata > Actinopteri > Perciformes > Sebastidae > Sebastiscus > Sebastiscus tertius. Next base: position 60,272 of record CAKAOH010040471.1, read on the forward strand.
AGGTAACCAGAATTACGGACGGTGAGCCAGATATTTCACATTGCAGATTGAGCTCACCTGTGTCTAGTCGTCACTAAACAGCACATGGAAAACTTTTTAACATCGAAGCCCCCAAAACTGCCTGCAGATTTTAACCTACATTCATGTCCATTACACATTGTCTGGAGGACGACAATGGAGGTGGGACCCCACTAGAGAATGACCATGGAGGTGGGACCCCACGAAAGGACGACCACAGAGGCGGGACCACACTGGAGGATGACCACGGAGGTGGGACCCCATTGGAGGATGAATCTTAGAGGTGGGACCCCTCTGGAGGATGACCATGGAGGCAGGACCCCATTGGAGAATGACCACGGAGGCGGGACCCCATTGGAGAATGACCACGAAGGCGGGACCCCACTGTAGGATGACCACGAAGGCGGGACCCCACTGTAGGATGACCACGGAGGTGGGACCCCACTGTACGATGACCACGGAGGTGGGACCTCACGGGAGGACGACCACGGAGGCGGGACCTCACTGGAGGACGACCACGGAGGCGGGACCTCACTGGAGGACGACCACGGAGGCGGGACCACACTGGAAGATGACCACGTAGGCGGGACCCCACTGGAGGATGACCTCGGAGGCAGGACCCCTCTGGAGGAAGGCCATGGAGTCTTGAGGCTAGGGAGGGCAGCCAGTGACTGAAGACCCGACTGTAGGTTGGTCCAGTGGTGAGCCGAACAGGAACTTGGGGCCGCTGCGGCCGAACAAGAACTTGGGCTTGGGGCCACTGCGACCGGACAGGGACAGGGACAGGCCGGACCCCAGACTGGACACGGGGAGCAGGTGTTGGCCAGAGCCCCGACTCAGGAACTGGCTTGAAGTCAGCCAGAAAGTCCAACTCCAGACCCGGTTCAGGGCTTGGCTGGGCCCTTGATCGTGGAGCTAGAGAACAGAGACTTTGGGTTAATGGCCAGCGGAGTCTCTGGGTAGCTGGGCAGCGGAGACTCTGTAGAAAAAGTCTTAGAAACCAGTAATCGATGTAAATGATGAAGAGGTTTCCCGGGACACGGTGTGGAAAAATTTGTGTGGTACATCTAAAAATCCAGATCATCAATTAATACACTATAAATTGGCCCACAGGATGTACCTCACCCCTAGAAAGCATCACTCTATGAAGATCATTACATCTCCCAATTGTGATCTGTGTCCATCTGGTGCTCTGGGTTCATTCATGCATATGTACTGGAGATGCCATGATGTGTCTCAATTCTGAAAGCAAATATCTCTCACCTTAAGTGACATTCTTGAAGTTAGGATTCCACTTTCACCTACTTTGCTTTGCTAACAAGTTAGTTAAAGATATGACATAGCATGACCGACATTAATTTTGTTTTTATTGTTTTGGGGGAAAGAGATCAGGGGTCGGGGGTGTCTACGGGTCTGCATTAGACCTGGAATGATGGTTTTGTATATGTACCTGTGTATGGGGGTAAGGGGATGTATAAAAGGGGTAAAATGAATGATATGTAACATTTCTCTCTATACCGTCGCAATAAAAAATGAATTGATCACAAAAAAGAAACCAGTAAATATTGAATATCATCCAAACTCATATCTCTGCAATTCATTCTCGTCAAGTCTTATATTAAGCGTCTTCCTTACATGAAGCCTGATCATTCATCATGAATGAACATAATGCTTTTTAAGATTTTGAATAAAAGATAGCAAATAATTTAGCATTTTTAATGGTTCTCCTGCTGAGATATCAAACTCCCCAGGCCAGATCATCTGGAACTGGTTTGCTTCCTGTTCCTATGTGGAGCTTCATCTAGTTGTACTCTCATCCATATTTGTGGAGCAAATCACCCGAGGAATATTTTTTACAGGAGGTTTGAAGCATTTTTGATCTCCTTGCTTTTTAATGTCGTAGTCTTTACTTCTTGTTCTTGCTTTGTATATGCATGAATGCTAGTTTCTTACAAAAGAATTTCTTTTATAACACACAGTTTGTTTCACTTTGTGAACTGTGCTCTATAAATAAACTGCATAATTACAAGCCACATACTGCTACACGGTTGTGTTTTCTATAGTTTGGACCTTTAAAGTCAAGTGAGCATGTCTCTGAGTGGGAGTATCTTTAAGGTTTTGCAGCTGGATCTCTCTCTCAATCAATCCCAATGTGAAGCTCCCTCTAGTGGATTATTGCTTATACCCATTGGTTATACACGTGTACTGTTTTCTCCAGTCGGGAGGCAGAAAGCAGCAGAGTTGGCAAACGAGCCGTGCATTATGGGAGCTGTCAGCATGGCGCGGGCCAGACTCTGACCAATCAGGTCACTTGGCTGAAGATCGACCGTGTTTAACTGGTGTGTTGTTGACCATCTAAACCCATCCAACAACCAGACCAGCCTCGTGTAATTCTATGTTGCAGTAATCACACACACAGGGAAGTCTACTTTCAGTATCGTGGTTTTCCGCACATGGCTGAGTTTTAACTCTTAACTCTGTCTTTCTAGCTTTCTTCTACATCCAAACCAATTGTACACATGCGCACACACACGCACGCACACACACACACACACACACACACACACACACACACACAGGGTGGGCGTTATTTCTGAGTTCCTTTTTCAGTATCACATAGATTTTACTCTCTTTTCCCATTTCACAAGAGTGTGAACCGTTAATTTTACCAAACCTATTCATGCTCTAATTGATACAGTACAGCATTATGAATAATTAGGAATTTGGTAAGCAGCAGATAGTCCCACAAAATTCATGTTCAGTGTCTTGCGCAAAAATTACAAATTCAAATGGTGGGAACTAACCTGTGTGCTCATACTGCCGCCACTACTAAACCACCAGACGCTGTTTCAGAGCCATTCCATTCATTACACAGGATAGCTATATCACACTCACTACTGAGTTATATGTCACCAGATTACAGGATTCGGGGCAGAGGCAGGGAGGTGGCCAGAGATGGGACAGGCCCAATCCAGAGACAGAAGGTAAGAAATAGGTAGTTGGCTTATTAATATCAGAACCTCTGCATTAAGTGACTTTTAACAGACACAGAATGATGATGAGGGAAAAAAACAATCACAAGAAACAAAACAACTACAAAGAGATGCAAAACCACTACAAAGAGACAGAAAACAATCACAAAGAGAAACAAAACAACTACAAAAAGACATAAAAACAACTACAAAGAGAGGTAAAAAAACTACAAAGAGAAATTAAAAAATCACAACGAGAAAAAAATGACTACAAAGACACATAAAACAACTACAAAAGGATGCAAAATGACTACAAAGAGAAACAAAACAATCACAACGAGAAACAAAATGACTACAAAGAGACATAAAATGACTACAAAGTAATGCAAAATCACTACAAAGACACATAAAATAACTAAAAATGTATGCAAAATAACTACAAAGTGACACAAAACAATCACATGAATCAAAACAACTAAAAAGACACAAATCAACTACAAAGATGCACATCGACTACAAAGAGACACAAAACAATCACCAAAGAGAAACAAAACAACTACACTAGCCGCGTTTCCGCTCACATATTTTTAAAAATCTCATTAGAAAAGTTGTATGGAAACAGCAAAATACGATACAACTTAATTGAGCAAAAAAGTTTTGATGTGCCGTTTGTTTTTTGTGACATTTCAAAAGTGGGCTTACAATTTGTTTGACTATTGAATGGAAACACGGCTAGTAAGACATAAAACAACTACAATGAAAGACAAAATAACTACACAAAGACACAAAATAACTACATGGAGACACAAAACAACTACATAGAGACACAAGACAACTACACAAAGACACAAAACAACTACACAGACACAAAACAACTACACAAAGACACAAAACAACTACACAAAGACACAAAACAACTACACAGACACAAAACAACTACACAGACACAAAACAACTACACAAACACAAAACAACTACACAGACACAAAACAACTACATAGAGACACAAAACAACTACATAGACACAAAGCAACTACATAGAGACACAAAATGACCACAAAGAGACGTTTTTAGTCTCTTTCAGTCTGATTGTCTTGTGTTCCTATGTAGGAGTGCGGTGCCCGTCATGTGTCCATGGCTGTTGGCAATTTGGAGTTACAGAGTATGTCATATTGGAATATTTAAAATTGTTTCATTTGTCATTCATTTATTGCACTCAATAATGTCACTATTAATAGTTTATTATTTGTCAAGAACCAGGGCTTTAAATGGGAGTCACATTTTTACTCATTTATCAAATGTGCCCACACATTCCCTCTCCTCACGGTAACACTAGGGGGTTAAAGGTTAATTCCAGTGTTTTCCGCAGTGATCTGAGTGGATTTCATTGATCCTTGCAGGTAAACAGAAAGGTGGTATCTCAAAGCTCTAGGTGATCTTCATGGAGGAGAGAGCAGTCTGAACCAGGAGAAGTGTGTCTCATCCCACTGATGGAGGATTTGCTGAAGCATCATAGCATCCCCTGGCGGCCATGTTGGAAGGTTACAGGTTCCAGCACAGCTGCCCCTGAAAAACAGTCACACTGCTCTGACACAAAGAAAGATGATAATGTAGGATCAATTTAAATTTGCATAATGCTAACAAAATGATTAAATGTGCCATGGAATATTTATAAAACTATACTTAACAGATCAAATATAGAGAGTGAAATATAATATCACAGCATTTCTTGCAAATGAAACAGTGAGTGAAATACTTATAGAACAAAACTAACCCTAACCCTTCTTTTCTGAATCACTGAAGGTTAGTTGCAATCTCTTTGTGTTGCAGGGCAGTAAAAAAGTAAATCCAGAAAACTCATATGAACTTTACCGTTCTAATTATACAGCCCAGTCGCACAACAGTTCGTGAAATGTAATGTATTGATTCATGTACATGGACATGAATTTCACATTTCTTCGTGATTGTCAGCACTGGTTCTCAAACTGTTTTCACCAAGTACCACCTCAGAAAAGATTTGTCTCTCCAAGTACCACCATTATGACCGATGTTAAAATACAGTAAGTAGGCCTACCCTATATGGCACTTAAACTCTCACATAACTCTCATACTTCACAAGGGGCAGCCTCGCACACTAGGCCTGCACCATATGAGGAACATCTGCAATGTGCTGTATAACACACAATAACACTGTTCAATATTGCTATGACGATATGACTTGTGATAAATAAACAAATATATAAGTGTGCATATTAGCTATGCATATACATATACTGTATTTAAAATAGAACTGGGCTAAATGTTGTTTCTAGAGCAGCAACAGTAATGTTTACAACATTAAAGTCACCATATAAACTCCTTAATATCTCACTGGAAACAATCTAACATGTTCATAAAATAAATCATATTCCTGACATGAAAATACTAAATGAAGTTTATAAAGACTGAAGAACACAGACGTCAGTCAGTATCAGTCCTTCCTCCTGTCCTCTGCCCTCCTGTCCTCTGTCCTCCTGTTCACCTGTCCTCCTGTCCTCTGTCCTCTGTCCTCCTGTTCACCTGTCCTCCTGTCCTCCTGTCCTCTGCCCTCCTGTCCTCTGTCCTCCTGTTCACCTGTCCTCCTGTCCTCCTGTCCTCTGTCCTCCTGTCCTCCTCCCTCTGTCCTCTGTCCTCCTGTCCTCCTCCCTCTGTCCTCCTCCCTCTGTCCTCTGTCCTCTGTCCTCCTGTCCTCCTCCCTCTGTCCTCTGCTGCAGTATCATTAGGGCTGATAGATTGAAGAGAGGCTGTTTTGTTTCAGCTGATGAGTTTACTAGTCAGAGATGACAAACTGTCCTAAACAGTGAGACTACACAGCCTACTGCAGCTTTAGTTTCAGCCGGTGTAGCCGAGGGTTTATGATACTTTATGAAGATAATAAATTGATAACACAGAGGCTCAGTCTGCAGCGCATCACTGCTTCACATCTTCTGTTCCTTCACAATAAACTCCCCAGACATCAACACTGGATCGCTGCACGTCATTACAGTTCGCTGTTAGCCGCCGAGCTAACGCGCTGTGCAGATTGAAACGTCGCTTTCCTTTAACAGTTTCATCGTGTTCATGCTTATTGAACAGGTGTAATGATAACGTGTCTTGGCTTTACACTTGCAAAGTTGTATTGAACTTACAGTAAGGAGTAGTTGTATCTGTCTCCACCTCCTCTCTGATCAGCTGTTCACAGACTGACTGACTGTGTGTTGATGTGAGTGGAGAGCTCTGACACAGCGGAGAGACAGAGGAGAAGATGAAGTGTTAACTATCACTAAATATTCAGATTTTTCTTATTCATCGCGTTTCAGACAGCCTTTTGCGATGTGTTCATCGCGCAGGTTCATATGATGACAAAGAAAATACGATTTATGGGTGAGCCCTAATTCTTATTCATTTAAAAAAAATATTTCAGAGGTTCCTCCGCATACCACTAAAAAGAGCTACCACCAATGGTACGCGTACCACAATTTGAGAACCACTGTTCTAGAACACTGTCCAGCACATATTTCAGAATAAAAGCCCTGTGTTAACAAATGAAGGAATTTTGTCCACAGAAAAAAACGCTTGAGGGCTTTTATTTTTAAATGAAAGCACAAAGTGTTGATTTAAAAATAAATCTTTACTTTTTTTTCATCTCCGTAACATATTCTACGGATAGATATCGGAACTGCAGTGATCTTATATGAGGTATGATGTTAATATACAGTCAATAGTCACTTTCACTGTCTGTTGCTGCTGTGAGACACGGGCGGCATGCGTCATAAATAGGCGAGACCTCTATTCTCTAGAAGAGACGCAGCTGAGACGGGCAGTGTGGCTGCTCTAACCTGTTATCACAGATGCTGAAATAAAAAGAGCAGGTAACGCAGCCGCCACGCGCTCCTGATGTTCCAGGTGTGTCCGGGCTGTAAAAAGAATAAAAATGCTGCTAGCAGCAAGGTTAAAACCCTATCAAAAAAAGTCCAAATCCAGTCCAGTCCAGTCCAATCCAGCGGTCCAGTCCAGTCCAATCCAGCAGCTCGTCCTGTGTCCGCATCGCGGTTGCTCCCGTACTCTTCCTCGCCGTCTGCCCGTCTTGCCAGCCCCGTCGAATCTGCGGAAGAACAGAGACAACAGGACCATCAGTGTATGCTCCACTGCTAAGCCATCAATGACCCCAGCTACGGGTCTTCCTGTTCTGCCCCACTGTGTCCGCCACTCAAATGTGCCAAAGAGTACTCACGGTTTTCCAGGGCGGCAGAACAAAAACTGCCGACCCCTACGCCTGAGTGAAACGGCGTTGGCGGACACTGGCTGCTGCATTTAGTCCCACCGCAACTCTCCGGTCAGTTGTTTGGTAGCTTGTACCTGGTGGATATCGGGAGATACGTTCTGCTGCACGCTGTCGCTGGTCTACTTCCTCGAATAATAAACCCGCCCGCTGTGAGCCGCCCCCTGCTTTTCTCCTCTCCGTCTGTATCATATTCTGACTAATTGCGTGCGGCATCGCCACACGCGTCACTCATTCTGTGATTAGTCGCTGTGGTTGGAGGTGTGGCTGTCCCAGGGTCGTTGCAATTCAGTTTATGCAACTCTAATAAAAACACACTTCAAAGCATGCATTAAAAGCAAACGGTAACATAGGTGTTGGTTTACTGGATACCAAACTTGTGACCTCAGTGATGTTGAATGATTGAACCCTTAGATGATGGTTCCATTAATGTTATTAACAATCTCCACAGGTTGTCCGGTGAGAACATGTAGATGATGGTGATTGGTCAATTAATCCAGGTCACACACACTCTCTTTGAGATACCACTCATTTATTCTAGATGGTTTATAAAATCCTTGTGTGAACATGTGTGTGTATAGTGGTTACTGAAATACAGAAAATAAATAGAAAACATGTGCAGGCATTAGTAATAAGTAGTACTGATAAATAAACAGTATGGTATGAAATAAACATGCAAGCATACTTCAATGCAAAGTTAAACAGTTTATACATGAATAAAATAAGGAGAACACAGCCTTCATAACTGTAAGGGAGCATCAACAAAGAGCAAACTCTCATTCAGTGCAATGGGCATAGTGCACACAGAGGGTGATCTGAGGAATTGTACGATGGTCCCTTGATGGCGGCCGCGTATGCGCGTTCACTGCGCTGCTCTAACTCAAACAATTGCTGACACAGAAATACACAACTAATTAACATCAACAACATCGTCGGGGATCATATACAGTATAATAACTATCATATTGCATAAATCAACGATGTGTAAATTGGCATGATATGTCCATCAAACTCTTACAGAAACATGAGCACGAGCATTATACATGAGACTTTGTAATTACTATAGAGATGCAGACACTGAACAATAGGCCAGGTGTTCTCAACCTTTTGTAACTTGAGGCCCACGTCTGATTGTTAAAATAATTGACAAGAAGTAAACATGGACCCAAACTGTTACCTAGCAACGCAATTCCGTTGAAATGCACTAAAACGGAGTGTTCCGGAAAGAGGAGAAATACAGGTATATTCAGGCAGATAGTATGAAGAAAATAAAGTGTTTTTTGAACATTACAGCATGTAAACATGTTCTGGTATGAACCTGAAAATGAGCATAATATGGGACCTTTAAGATGATATTTGTATATTTGTACGTTATATTTTACTCTGATTACAGTTATAGAAAAAAGGAATAAGCTAAGTTCACACACTTTTTAACTATTTTTTTTAACTATTGAAAAAAGTAAATTTTCCTTCCACTATTTCACTATATGCATACACTAAGAATGAGAGTCATTGTAAAAGATGTGTTTATGGCTTCTTGGAACAGAGAAAGTTCCTTCTCAACTTGCAGTCCCTTGTATCGTAGAGTGTGGTTCCATTCTTCACCAGGACACCACAGGACCTCAGAGTCTGGCAACTTTTAATATCCTCGTACTCCACTTCTCCTCCTCCACTCACCCACAGCCACTCACCAGCCAGGTAACGCAGGCCCGTCCACACCTACATGTACCAACAATTAGCAGAGAGATGTAATAAACCAAGGAGTATAGCCACTCAAAAACCAGCCCGTTCCCAAAGCGTATAAATGCCACCATAATAGGCAAGGCGTGTAGCGTGCAATAAGTACTCCTTTCTTGATTTCCGCGTCATTTGTATGCCATGTATCCTGTACTGACTGCAATGTAAACGCATCCGTGTATAAAAGCTATAGTAAGAGTTAATGACATAGTTTAAAAATCAAGAAAGACCGCTTATGGTGGACGCGTGGAGAGGTGGATTGGTCCAACGAACACTGAATAACCAGTGTTTTGTTTTGTAAGTTACATCAGTGACGATTAGGCTGAGAGTGTGCGGGGGAATGTTGGCGAGATGCGGGAGTTGCCAGCGACAAAATGGCGTCTCTCTCCTCTCCTGTGATGTCCCGACAACTTGTAGGCCTTACCGCAGTACAAGAAGGTCCGGGGACCGGGTCGAACAAATTCGCCCAGTGTCGAATAACTCCGAGCGGGAGTTTTGTGCAGTCAATACAGAAAAAGGCGTCCAAAAGGGCCACTTCGGCGTGTCCCTGCACCAGGCACAACGGGTGTGGGAGTCCCTCCTTGTCGTGCAAGAACCGCAGTCAAAACACCGCTTAAACTCTTCTTTATCCATGGCTAGCATAAATCTTCAACAAGCTAATGTAGCTAACTAGCTTGCTGTTGGTCAAGGGCCTGCTTCCCAGCGGTGAGCTGAATAAGCAAGAGGACGTTGTACAGTCTGTGATGGTATTTACGCTGAGCAGGCTCAGTGACGTAGGTCAGAGGGGCCCAATCACAGCCTGTCATGGCCAAGTACAGACTTGGTTGGGTGGAAAGGGCTATCGCTTTATTCAGTGGATGCTGCTGTGGAAACAGCAATAAGGCATTAGTATGAACTCAAGTTCGAAATGAAGTAAAACTAGGGTTGTAGCACAACCCAAACCTTTTTATTTCCTTTTTTTTTTTTTTTTTTAGGTGTTTTCCATAGGTTGTTTCCGTACATGTTTTACTTAGTTTACTTACTTGTTTTAGTCCCAACTATGACATTTTACCTTAACCTAATTAGGTGGTTTTGTTGCATGAACCTAAGTAAGTGGTTTTGTTGCCTAAACCTAACTGCGGACATTTAAGCAAAAGTGCGTACTCATGACACGCGGAATGTCTGTGTAATTTTGTGGTATTTATACACCTTCCCCTGAGACCAGGTTGCAAAAACACACATGCACTGTAGAAAACCGCCCTACCTCATCAGTGGTAGCCTCTTGTGCCTTCTCTCGTGCAAAGACGTGGTCATCTGGAGTGAGCAGGGTGGCCAGGTCATAGTGGTGGTTCTGGTAAGCAGTGGCTGGCTGACTTGAGTCCACCGCCTTCAGAGCCCTGCAGTGCTCTAACGCCTGCCCCCACGTCTTCTTCTCCTTCACCAGAACCAGCCTCTCTTCGTAACACATGAAACTGTGGTACACGTTGCAGGTATGGCTCTCCCATTTTTCACTATCTTTGTACTTAAAAGCACAGTTCTCGCCATCTATTGGATTTCCTGCAAGAAGTTGGAGAAGTGGGGGCACTTATATACTAGTCAGATACTAGGGGTGTAACGATTCATCTGCTACATCGATGTATCAATTTATATTCCTACGATCCAACTACATCAATAGGTACTCGGCAAGTTGTCCTTCACGGGGGACGTATATCAATCCAAAATCGATTTTCAAGGTAAATAATCGATTGTATCGAAGAATTTGCACCTTGTATTTAGGCACCACAAATGTCACATGGATGTATTGTTTAACACTCTTATTAGTAAAGAAATGTTAAACGTTTCTCCGGTTCACTCTCCCTGTGTATAACGTCATCGACATGCACCAGCTTGGCTGGCTCTGCAGAGTGAGCGTGCATGCAGACGAACGGCGCCCCTTTGCCTGGACTCCTCACTCTCTCACCTGGTAGCGGCGTGGAGGGAGACGGGCACCAGTCTGCATGAAATGCCGGCGCTGCCGTGCCGGTTGCTAGAGTTTCAGTTTGGGGGTATTACATGACGAGGTGTTATCAATCCACTGGACGAGGGCAGCTTCAACCACAAGTGCTTTACCCGTGCACGTTCGTTTTTTAAAAAAAGAAATTTCAGATAAAATGACCATATTCCCGTTATGAGATCAATGGCATCAGCCTCACGTATCCAGCCGGAGAGCAGACGGTCCGCAAGGTGAATTATCACGGGAGTAAATTAAAAAACAAAACTCAACTAATGTTAGTCTAACATAGTTTTAAAATGTTTTTCCTCATGTTTTCATGTATGAAAAGAGCCCAAATGAACACTGTAGGTGGACCACTTGATTACCATCAGCAGATTATTTAAACAGTGTTTGTAGAGGAATGATTCTGTCCCAAGCTGTTTGATCACTATCAGCTGTTTGATCACTATCAGCTGTTTGATCACTATCAGCGGTTGATCTCTGTATTATTGCTCTACCGTTTATATTGACAATGAGGACAGAAGCAGCAGGTTAAACCACTGTTCATTTAACTGGAATAGAAGTTGCTTTATTTTATTTTGTGTTAAATATTGCACTGCCTTGTATCTTGAGAACTGAAGCAGCAGGTCCTGAAGTTGCACTTTTTATTATTTTCAAGTTGTTTACTTGTTTATATCCATAACTAATTTATCCCTGATTCCCTTACAAGAAAAACTTTGAGAATTTGAACTTGAGGAATCCTGACCTGCACTCTCCAGTATCCAGCTATTTATTTCACAATCACACTGATTGAATTTTTGGCAAAAAAAAAAAAAGTTACTGTATCGATTTCAAGTCATTGAATCATATTGCATCGTATCGTATCATATCATATCGCTCTAGATGAGCCAAATATCGTCCTTGAATCGTATCGGAACCATTGAAAGTGATACGTATGGTATTGTTGTAAAAAGGTATCGTTACACCCCGAGTCAGAATATTCTTTATATATTTGCCGGGCTTTATTTGAGGAGACAGTAGAGAATTGACAGGAAAGACAGACGGTGAATAACATGCAACAAAGGTCCCTGGCTGGATTAAAATAGGTGAGGATGCAAATACATGGTTAGCTTCTGGGCCACCAGGTGGCCCTTAAAGCTAGAGTAGTTAGGTTAGAGAAAATGTTATTAAAAAAAAAAGGTATTTTATAAAACGGTAGTAACAGGTGATCTGAAGAAAACTATGTGCCTCTGTGTCCTCCAGTGTCCTTCGGTGCTCCTAATGGCATCTGCAAGATTTCACAGGCCCGAGGAAAACAAGCAGTAAGAGCTGAGCTGGAGCCTTGCCATCTCTGAGCAGCTGTCAATTAATCATGAACTCCGATCAAATGGTCATTCTAGGCAGCAGTGATCAAATATGAATCAATACTCTGTTACTGTAATGCCTATTTCTCACAAACTGTTTTCAGAATCATCTTGTAGTGTACTGTTTAGCTATAAAATGAGAAAGTTTGTGACCCGGCATCCATGTTGAGATCAGTTGAGGAAACACCAAGCACCGAGCAAACTTTGTCATTTTACATCTAAACAGCACACTACAAGATGTTTCTGAAAACATGTGAGGAGAGAAGTAGGCATTAATGTAACATGATATTGATTCCTATTTGATCAGCACTGCCTAGTTTGACCATCTGATCGGAGTGATTAACAGCTGCCTCCGTTGAATGAACAGCCAATAGGAACGCTCTCTCTGAAATGACCTGTGATAGAGAGGCCAAGTCCCGCCCCTTCTGGTGGACCACCATGGGACATATGAACAGGAGTCAACAACGAGGGACAAATATTTTTTTTATCCCATTTGAATTGCGGCATAAATCACACATATGATGTTTGTCAATTTAAAACATAATTTTGCAAGTCAAGAAAGTCTCAGTTTGCTGTAAAACTGTTGAAGTATCAGACTGTGAAAATATGTAATTAGAAAGATGTCACACCCAAAAGTCACGCAAGTGACGTCTCTCTCGCTGAAGCTACGACACCTGTGTGTTTCCTACTGGGAGGAACTCACACCAGCAACGGGTCTCGCTTGTTCTTTCGCTTTCCAGATGATAAAAAGACCAGGAGTTGCTGGATAAAACACATCAGGTAAGAGAACGTTTCATTTGTGCGTGGTCATAGCTAACTTAGCCAGCTAGCTAGTGTTGGTGACGCATATTGTGCGAGACGAGAGATGTAGTTCACTGAACGGTTTTACACAAAACTAAATGATACTAAGAAAAACCTACAACAGACTGCGACTTTCTTGACTTGTTTCTTGAAAATTATCTTTTGACAATTGACAAACATCATATGTGTGATTCATGGCGCAATTCAAACAGGATTAAAAAAATGTTTGTCTCCATATTTGACTACCGTACACATTTTTTCCGAAATAACGCGTCGGGCGTTCACACCAGCTGCGTTTCAGCTGCGTGTCTGCTGCGTTTCTGCTGCTGCAGCTGCTGCTGTCAGCCCTTTCTTTCTACATAGAGTTTGCCTTTTAATGACCATTTCATTTAATTCTAAATATCATTTATATTTATTTTAGACAGAGAAAGGTTAAGAAACGTGTGGTAATTTGTAAATAATAGTAATAATCCACAATTAAAACTCTGTACTATATACATTCATGGAGCTCTCTAAGTCACTGCATGTTCTAAAACACTGTCCAGCACACATTTAAGAATAAAAGCCTCGTGTTAACAAATGAAGGAATTCTGTCCACAGAAAAAATGCTTGAGGCTTTTATTTTGAAATGAAAGCAGGAAGTGTTGATTTAAACTCAATACTTTATCAATTTATGGAGCTCTCCAAGTCACTGCATGTTCCACAGCACTGACTGCTCATATTTCAGAATAAAAGCTTTGTGTTAACAAATGAATGAATTCTGTCCATAGAAAAAACGCTTGAGGGCTTATATTTTGAAATTAAAGCAGGAAGTGTTAATTTAAATAAAAATCTTTACTTTTTTTCATCTTCGTAACATATTCTACAGATAGACCTCGAAACTGTAGTAATGTAGCGGGTATGATGTTAATATACAGTCAATAGATCACCTTCACTGTCTGTGACATATTCTACAGATATACATTGAAACTGTAATAATCTCGCTGATATGATGTTAATATACCGTCAATAGATCACTTTCACTGTCTGATGTTGCTGTGAGACGCACGCGGCTTGCGTCCAAAATAGGCGAGACCTCTATTCCCTAGAAGAGACGCAGCTGAGACGCGTGTCTCACGCAGGCAGTGTGGCTGCTCTAACCTGTTAACACGGACGCCGAAATAAAAAACAACAGGTAACGATGGCCACAATGACGGCGATGGCTGTCCTTTTGCTTCAGTCAGCTTGGTTCCAAAATTAGCTATCGTTCTTTCCCATGTGACTGCGTCATCAGCTGTCCTTGGGGTTCCCCTACACACGACAGGACATCCGATCATAAATATTGAACATGTTTAATATTTACGATTTTAAATCGGGGTGGCCAGGATGTAAAAAAACACTCTTAACATGCCTCACACCACAGGAATATCTGGAAAGATAATCTTTAGAACCATCAAAAAATCAGGCCTTTGCTGACCATTGTCGGAAGGGGGGAATCGGGCCCAAAATCAGCTGATTCTTGTGTGTACTCGGCAATATACAAAAAAAATCACAATTATTTGAGCAATTTTCACTTGCTCCTGCAATTTTTATGCAAAAAAAAAAAAACAAACTAAAAACAATCCAACATGCATTTAAATTTTTTAGAAAAGCTGCCGTATCCCGCGATATTCTGGAGGGACTGGAGGAAGTGGGTATACTCTCCTATATATTGTAGTGGTTTTTGGCTGATAGGTGGGAGTACTGTAAAACACCAGAAAAAGAGGTGGGTATATTCAATTGGTTGCAATCTCTAACTTCACTGCTAAATGCCACTAAATCCTACACACTGCTTCTTTAATATGTTAATTTATAAACATTTTTGGCATATCAAGCACCAAAAGCAAATATCAAAAGGACAAACATTGCAAAATGATATATCGGTTACAGAAGCCCTACTTACCCTTGTCCCAGATGGTGAAGTTGGCTATCTCGTCTCCTCTGGACCATTTCCACTTGGAGGCTGTATCCTCTCGGTACAAACCGATCCATCCACGGCCATAGAAAAAGTCCTTATTCTCTGTTTCATCTCTGATGGTAACCAGGTCAGTATAGAACTTTCTGCAGTAGGCCTGTGCCGTTCTCCATGACTCAAACCTATTGTGTTGCGTGAACTTCTCAGTTCTCAGATCTGACGCTCCCCGACACACAGCAGGAAAGAGCAGCAGCAGGGGGACTAGAATGCAGATTTTCCTCATCATGTTTTGCACAGGAAGGTTTCCATATACCTGCAGTCACATGCAGATTTTTGAGCATTTATCTTTAGTTGAAATATTCAACATTTTTTAAAAATGTGAATCAAAATCTGGACTTTTCAATAATTACTTTAATTTATGTACTGTGTTTGACTGGTTTTCTTCCATGCTGTCTCAGAGTAATATCTATATCTAGATAATCTCCACAAATGGACACCACTTTTATGATTTTTTGATGCGCAAATGCAATCTCCAGAAGTAAAAAGCTAACGTTAATAAACTTGCGAGCATAAACAATGAGGCTGGAAAGGTGGACAAGTCGGCGTGACGGCATTTAATAGTTTTGCTTGTGTTAACCACAGACCCTATTTCAGGCTTGTAACTAAAAACCCATTCGAAAAACCCATTGACTTCCAGACGAGGGAAGCGGAAGTGCTAAAATGCTAACTCATTTCCAGGTTTTAGGACTCTTTCATGCACCACTCAATTCAGAACGTCACTGAGATATTGCCTCTTGAAAAGTTTGCTTTTGATTTTTTTTTTTTTTTTTAATGAATGTTTTAATGCTTTGCCAAACAAAATTCCATTCACCTCCACTGTATTACTGTTTTGCGTGGCTAAATTCAACTATTGGTAAAAATTGGTATAACTTTTTTGGCTGAACTAACACTTTAATGCCACATGAGCATTTTCATCTAAATACTTTCTACATGTTTTTACTAGGGCTGTAAATCAATTAAAATATTTACACATGACGGTCCATAGATAATCATGATTAATCGCAGATTAATTGCATATTTTTTATCTGTTCAAACTGTACCTTAAAGGGAGATTTGTATGTATGTGTACTGTATATTTATTATTGGAAATGAATTAACAACACAAAACAGTGACAGATATTGTCCAGAAACCCTCACAGATACTGCATTTAGCATAAAACAATATGCTCCAATCATAACATGGCAAACTGCAGCCCAACAGGCAACAACAGCTGTCAGTGTGTCAGTGTGCTGACTTGACTATGACTTGCCCCAAACTGCATGTGATTATCATAAAGTGGGCATGTCTGTAAAGGGGAGACTCGTGGGTACCCATGGAACCCATTTATATTCACTGATCTGGAGGTCAGAGGTCAAGGGACCCCTTTGAAGATGGCCATGGCAGTTTTTCCTCGTCTACATTTAGCATAACTTTGGAGCGTTTTGCCACTAATTTCTTTAAAACTGAGCCCACTACAGCTTAAGAACAGTAAGTCGTAATGTTACAAGAAAAAAGTCATAATATTACAAAAATTAAGTCATAATGTTACGAGAAAAAAGTCGTAATATTTCGAGAATAAAGTTATAACTACGAGAACAAAAAGTCGTAATATAACGAGAATAAAGTCATAACTACAAGAACAAAAAGTTGTAATATTACGAGAATAAAGTCAGAACTTTGCGAGAAAAAAAGTCATAATATCACGAGAATAAAGTTAGAACTTTGCGAGACCAAGAAGTCTTAATATTACAAAAGTAAAAAAGAAAATAACACATAAAATTACTACTTATAATATTATGACTTTATTCTCGAACTCTCAGATTTATTTTTTTAATACTCCATCGTACCATCGTACCATAGCCCTACAACAATGATAAATAAAAATGAAAATGTAAACAAAACACAGTTATTTTATTTCCACTCATTTTTTTAAAAATCCACGGGGAGCTACTGGAGAGGAGCTAGGAGTCATATGTCAGGTTGCTGACCCCTGGGCTAAGGCAACAAAACAACTTAGTTAGCTTCAGGAAAAGATCGCAGCTTGGGTTAAAATAACACCGGTGCTGTAACTTAAGTACGGAAGTTACGTGATGAATAAATCAACTTTGACTTCTGGTTTTACACAGGACATGAACAGCGGTCTCATGGTCTCGTGTTTTTTGACCTCCTCCCTATGCAGCGTTTGCCGCTCTCTACACTTCTTGGTTCACAATTATGTGGATTACATACAAATTAACAAAACGAAACAAAATGTGAAATTTGTGTCTATGTACACGAATCAATACATTCAATTTTGTGACTATTTCACAAACTGCTGTGCGACTTGGGCTGGTAATAAACCCTTAGCCCCAGCAGTGTCAGTGTCTTACTCTACTCGTTTCTACAGCAGCACTCACCTTGAACAACGGCAGCAGGGAAGCCAGCTTTGAATCTCTGGGTTTTTTATGTAGGCTTACTGATATTTCAAAGACTTTACAGACAGACTGCACCAATCACAGCTCAGATAGACTCGGACTAGACCAATCACCACTACATCCAGTAGCTGATACGCAAAGTGATCCTGCCACCCTTAACATTCGACCATCCTCTCCGTCTCTCTCTCCTGTCTCCCCAAACATCTTAATCCCTTTCCTGATGAATCCCAGCGGAGTCCCAGCAGCCATGCAAAGCAGAGCTTAGCATCCTGCTGTTTCTTTTGTAGGCACTATGTCATGGAATTTGTTTGCTATATACCACATTTGGCAACCAATGAAAAACCAGATGTGCCAGAACAACAAAGTAATGAACATGTTACTTGAGAATTGTAATCAATTACTCATCGTAACAGTAATTGCATTACTTTAATAATTAATTCAGTAATTTGTTACATAACATTTATCACTCAGGAACTCTGTCAAAGGTGCTCTTCAAGGATTCCAAAGCCTCTACACACATTGCATCTTCTGAGGACAAAATACTAACATTTCACTTGTTTAATTGGCCCAATTAAATAAGTGAAATGTTAGTATTTTGTTATTTTGTGTACTTGTGGAACAGAGTGTGGGAACTTGAAGCCAACTGCTGGTGGTTTGTAGACAGATGTTACTACTATAATGCTCAATTCTACTGTTAGTATTTCGATGTTGTCATCTTCTGAAACCAAAGTATCTTTGATAACAGACTTGCTTTGACAAAGACTGCACTGCCATACTGTCGATGTGGTTGCTCTATGGCAAGAACCATACCAGGTATGGATGGGCCGGATTGTTGTCGCTTCCTCTATGCGTCTCCTGCAGGCAGAGGACGTCACAATGGAGGCTGCTGCAAAGGTCAGCTAAGATATCTTGTTTGGCCAATAGAAAAACCTTCTACATTTGCAGAGATGAACTGTTCTTCTATCACTTCTATTTCTAGGCATGTTGACAGGTTAATGGGAATGTTGTGTGGTGGTGGTGGTGGTAGAATTAGCTTTACCCAGGGCCGCGACAATGAACACAGACAATATTTGAATGGAATTTGGAACATTGAAAACTTCCAGGACATGTGAACTGGCACACACATACACACACATACAAAGAGCAGAGGAGCAGACCTGCTTGTTGACCGACGTGGACAAATGGCTTCAAATAGACCCTGTGATCGGTATCTGTGAAAAGTCTGTGGTGTAGAAGGTTTTCTTTTTTTTCTAAGACAAACAGGAAGTGGCTGTCATACAGTGAAGAGAAGCATGCTTTATTTTGCATCATTTGTGCAGCACTTGCAAAGCCCACACAGAGCAGTGTGTTGGTCAACATCATACCAAAGCAAATCACCGGTCAACAACGGTCTTGAACACGGTGTCTCCTGGTTAAAAGTCTAGTGTTTGTTGGACCCGCTTTCTTGCTTTTTATACTACATCACTAACTCTTTCTGCAGCATTTATACGCAGATGCGTTTACATTGCAGTCAGTACAGGATACATGGCGTACAAATGACACGCAGAAATCAAGAAAGGTGTAAACGCCTTGCACATCGTCTGGGCATTCATACGCCTTTTTGTGCCGAACGGGCTTGAACTTGAGATGGACGCGTCCATATGGAACCATGGATTTTCTGTACCTAATTTTGTGCCAATGTGCGTATGTTGAGATATTTCACTGGTCAACTGAAAACTCTGACTTACTGGGGGCTCCAGAAGAAAGGTCAGGGGAAAGAGGTTAATCCAGCGGTCTGCAACCTGCCGCTCTTAGAAATGGAAACGAATAACTGTTTTTTGTTTACATTTTAATTTTTATCTATCATTGTTGTAGGTCTATGGTACGACGGTACGACGGAGTATTATGGCCACATTGAGGAAAAAAATAAATCTTAGATTTCGAGAATAAAGTCATAATATTACGAGAATAAAGTCAAAGGTTTACGAGAAAAAAGTCGTAATACTATGCGAATAAAGTCACAATATTATAAAATAGTAATTTTATGTGTTATTTTATTTTTTCTTTTATGAAATATATTTACTCTCTTAATATTACAACTTTTTTCTTGTAAAGTTATGACTTTATTCTTGTAATTTCCGACTTTATTCTCGTAATATTCCGACTTTATTCTTGTAATCTTATGATTTTTTTTCTCGTAAAGTTATGACTTTATTCACGTAATATTACGACTTTATTCTTGTTAAGTTATGACTTTATTCTCGTAATATTACGACTTTTTTCTTGTTAAGTTATGACTTTATTCTCGTAATATTACGACTTTTTTCTCGTAAAGTTATGACTTTATTCTCTTAATATTCTGACTTTATTCTGTAAATCTCAGATGTTTTTTCCCTCAATGTGGCCCTAATACTCCGTAGTCCATTGTCTCTTTGTCCCTCACTGCATCAGACTTATATACTATATACTTAGACTATAAACTGTGTTACCTTCATCACAATGATCAAATGTTTTGCGGCTCCAGACTGATTCTTTTGTTTGTTTTTTTGCCTCAGATTGCTCTTTTGATAGTAAAGGTTGCTGACCCCTGGGTTATCCATTCCATAGTTGCTGAGCTATTTCAGTCTGGACCAAAGTGTTGGATGCCCAACAGACCGACATCGTCACCCCAAGAGCCCCAACGCCAGCGTGGCAAAAAGGAGATCACATGGAAATCTTCTGTAATCACTGCTTTTTTTTAATAAAATGTGTTCACCTTGCTACAGGTGAGTGAAATTAGGTTTATTAAGTTCTCTCTGAAAATGAGTGTGCAGATATGCACTGGTCATTTTTTATAATGTGTTACGCACATATTTATTATGTTTTTGTTTTTCGTGTTATTATTCTCTTAAAATGACTGGAATTGTTTTTTTGAATCTACCTACCTACCCTCTCTATATACCTGCCCTCAACACAGGTCTGAAGGTTTAGTTGTAACACACCCACACATTCAAATACCTCCACGCTTCAGTACCAAACAAAACATTGTA